>CM060314.1:917971-920471 GCA_030674185.1 Monoplex corrugatus | reverse complement strand
ACTGACACAACACACACACTTCATGCTGTATTCACACTGACACAACACACACACTTCATGCTGTATTCACACTGACACAACACTGACGCTTAATGCTGTATTCACACTGACACAACACACACACTTCATGCTGTATTCACACTATGTACTGACACAACACTGACACTTCATGCTGTATTCACACTGACACAACACAGACTCTTCATGCTGTATTCACACTATGTACTGACACAACACAGACACTTCATGCTGTATTCACACTGACACAACATTGACACTTCATGCTGTATTCACACTATGTACTGACAACACAGACACTTCATGCTGTATTCACACTGACACAACACAGACACTTCATGCTGTATTCACACTGACACAACACAGACACTTCATGCTGTATTCACACTTATACAACACAGACACTTCATGCTGTATTCACACTGACACAACACAGACACTTCATGCTGTATTCACACTGACACAACACAGACACTTCATGCTGTATTCACACTGACACAACACAGACACTTCATGCTGTATTCACACTATGTACTGACACAACACAGACACTTCATGCTGTATTCACACTATGTACTGACACAACACAGAAAGACAAAACAAGGGACGAACTGTCCACACCTTGTCAAAGGTCTACACCATGACAACCAGTCACACCATGACAACCAGTCACACCATGACAACCAGTCACACCACGACAACCAGTCACACCATGACAACCAGTCACACCATGACAACCAGTCACACTATGACAACCAGTCACACCATGACAACCAGTCACACCATGACAACCAGTCACACCATGACAACCAGTCACACCATGACAACCAGTCACACCATGACAACCAGTCACACCATGACAACCAGTCACACCATGACAACCAGTCACACCACGACAACCAGTCACACTACGACAACCAGTCACACCATGACATCCAGTCACACCATGACAACCAGTCACACCATGACAACCAGTCACACCACGACAACCAGTCACACCACGACAACCAGTCACACCACGACCACCAGTCACACCATGACAATCAGTCACACCATGACACCACGACAACCAGTCACACCATGACAACCAGTCACACCATGACAACCAGTCACACCATGACAAGTGCAGGAAGACAAACCATGAATGGTCAGGAAGTAAAACTGATGTAGAAGTCACAAACTGATGTAGAAGTCACAAACTGATGCAGACGTCACAACTGATGTAGAAGTCACAAACTGATGTAGAAGTCACAAACTGATGTAGAAGTCACAAACTGATGTAGAAGTCACAAACTGATGTAGAAGTCACAAACTGATGTAGAAGTCACAAACTGATGTAGAAGTCACAAACTGATGTAGAGTCACAAACTGATGTAGAAGTCACAAACTGATGTAGAAGTCACAAACTGATGTAGAAGGTCACAAACTATAACTGATGTAGAAGTCACAAACTGATGTAGAAGTCACAAACTGATGTAGAAGTCACAAACTGATGTAAAAGTCACAAACTGATGTAGAAGTCACAAACTGATGTAGACGTCACAAACTGATGTAGAGTCACAAACTGAAACTGATGTAGAAGTCACAAACTGATGTAGACGTCACAAACTGATAACTGATGTAGACGTCACAAACTGATAACTGATGTAGAAGTCACAAACTGATGTAGACGTCACAAACTGATAACTGATGTAAAACGTCACAAACTGATGTAGACGTCACAAACTGATAACTGATGTAGACGTCACAAACTGATGTAGAGGTCACAAACTGATAACTGATGTAGACGTCACAAACTGATGTAGACGTCACAAACTGATAACTGATGTAGACGTCACAAACTGATGTAGAGGTCACAAACTGATAACTGATGTAGACGTCACAAACTGATAACTGATGTAGAGGTCACAAACTGATAACTGATGTAGAAGTCACAAACTGATGTAGAAGTCACAAACTGATGTAGAAGTCACAAACTGATAACTGATGTAAACGTCACAAACTGATGTAGACGTCACAAACTGATAACTGATGTAGACGTCACAAACTGATGTAGAGGTCACAAACTGATAACTGATGTAGACGTCACAAACTGATAACTGATGTAGAGGTCACAAACTGATACTGATGTAGAAGTCACAAACTGATGTAGAGGTCACAAACTGATAACTGATGTAGAAGTCACAAACTGATGTAGAAGTCACAAACTGATGTAGACGTCCAAAACTGATGTAGACGTCACAAACTGATGTAGAAGTCACAAACTGATGTAGACGTCACAAACTGATGTAGAAGTCACAAACTGATGTAGAAGTCACAAACTGATGTAGAAGTCACAAACTGATGTAGAAGTCACACAAACTGATGTAGAAGTCACACAAACTGATGTAGAAGTCACACAAACTGATGTAGAAGTCACAAACTGATGTAGAAGTCACAACTGATATAGAAGTCACAAACTGATGTAGAAGTCACAAACTGA
>CM060314.1:875471-912971 GCA_030674185.1 Monoplex corrugatus | reverse complement strand
CCACAAGATATGTACACAGCATACAGTAATGGCTGGTACCACAAGATATGTACACAACATACAGTAACGGCTGGTACCACAAGATATGTACACAGCTTGCAGTAACGGCTGGTACCACAAGATATGTACACAGCATACAGTAAGGCTGGTACCACAAATATGTACACAGCATACAGTAACGGCTGGTACCACAAGATATATGTACACAGATACAGTAATGGCTGGTACCACAAGATATCATGTACACATAAACAGTAACGGCTGGTACCACAAGATATCATGTACACATAAACAGTAACGACTGGTACCACAAGATATGTACACAACATACAGTAACGGCTGGTGCCACAAGATATGTACACAGCATACAGTGAGCAGATGTCGCGCCAGCAGGCAGCAAAAGTGTGTGTGGTGTTTTACAGTGATTTTATCGTGGTTCTATTTGGTTTTATGCAATTGAATTTTGTATCAGTTTGTTGCTTTGAAATCTTGACACACGGTGATGTTAAATATTTTTTTAAAATTTTGAATATTTTACCAGATAACCTGATTTTAAAGTTTTTATACCTACTTTTCATCATTTTAATTCAGCCGCTCAAGTCGGACATTTTATTCTGTGAACTGTGTTTACATCTTAGCCTACTGTGTTCGCCCAACGCTACAGCTTCCAAACCTTTGTGTTCTCTGGATTTAAGTGTTGTGAACTGATCCAACCCACACACCAACCTGCAAGTATCTTCCTCTCCTGACTGGCTCGCAATTATGGACCCGTCTTTTATAAAACAAATTGGACTGACACTTTTTAAACACAGCAAGTGCTACCTCGGTGGAGGTGTCTACCAGCGAATACGAACACTGGGGCTGTGTCCTAAGCCCCGCACTGCGCGATCCTGTCGTGGTGGACGTCTCCACCGTCTTTGGCACAACCTGCCTCCTGCCCGACGCCACTTTTCGTCTCCTGCTTCTTCGTCTCCTCCACTGACCCTGCCTCGACCTCGCTGCTGCAAACTTCGTCTCCTCCTCTGCCGTCTTCGCCTTCGCCTTCTGTCCGGATAGTACTGCCTTCACCTTCTGTCCCGCTGGTGCCGCCTTCACCTTCTGTCCCGCTGGTGCCGCCTTCACCTTCTGTCCCGTCGGTGCCGCCTTCGTCGCCACCCCGGCCACCACCATATGACTGTGATAAACTAAAATTATGCCTTTTTAATGCTCAGTCAACATGCAAGGATGGCAAAGCCGAAGTCATTGCTGATTTTATCGCAGATGAGCACGTTGACATTGCTTTTATCACAGAGACATGGCTTAACCCCCTTGGTCACGAACCTATACATGCTAGCCTCACTCCGAGTGGTTACAGGCTTGCTTCTTTCCATCGCTCATCCCGAGGTGGCGGTATTGCCATCCTCTACAACGACTCACTCCATTCCCGACTGTCTTTCTCGCAGTCTCTGCCTTTCTCCCATCCTTCTTTCGAGCACATTGAAGTATCCTTCCAATCCACCCCTCACCCCATCACCTTCTCCTGTGTCTATCGACCCCCATCTAGCTCTGCCAACAAACTCACCACATCCACGTTTCTCTCTGACTTTGACCAATTGCTTGACCACTACTGCCTCTTACCTGGAAATCTCATCATTCTAGGTGACATCAATGTCCACTATGACAACACTCACCGTTATGACACAAGACATATCATCAACTCTTTGTCCAATCACAATATGACTCAACACATTTCTGAACCAACCCATCAAAAAGGTCACATTCTTGACTGGATTATTTCTCGTGATCACCACAATTCCGCTACTGACAACTGCTTAGTTCTTTCTACCCGTCTAACTTCAGCCCTTCCATCTGACCACTCTGCAATTCTCTGTTCTCTCGACATTTCTCCTCCTTCCCGTACCATGCGCACAGTGACTCGACGCAATCTCAAATCTATCGACCTCTCCACATTTTCATCTGATGCCTCCCGTCTCCTTTCTGAAAAGTCACATAACCTTGCCGATGAATTCTATACTACTCTCCACCATCTTCTGGACACTCATGCTCCAGCCACAACCCGTCTTTTACCTGACCGCCCCCCTACCCCCTGGCTCACTCATGAGATTGCCTGTGCAAAACGTGCCCGCCGCAGAGCAGAGCGCCGTTGGCGCAAATCCAAACTCACTGCACACAGGCAACTTTTCCAAGCCTCTAAAACAAAAGTATCCACCCTCATTGCATCAGCAAAAACAAGCTATTTCCAAACCAAAATCCTGAATGCCTCTTCTTCAAAAGAACTCTTTACAACCATGAATCATCTCCTTGGCACACGAAAAGATTTACCTCTCCCAACAAAACATACAAATGAAGAACTCCCATCTGTATTTTCCAAGTATTTCACCACCAAAATACAAACTCTTCGTGACAGGCTTGACAGGACACCCTGTCAACCATGCCCACCTGACCCTTCCTTCTCTGGCACACCTCTTACTACTTTTACCCCAGTCTCACAAGAAGAAATTTTCAAAACAATCAGATCCATGTCGTTCAAAACCTGCGAACTGGATCCTCTTCCAGGTTCTCTCTACTCCGATTGTCTCCCTACTCTCCTCCCATTCATCACTGACATCATCAACACTTCTCTTCAAACTGGAACTGTCCCAGATTCTTTCAAGTCTGCTATTGTTCACCCTCTCCTCAAGAAACACAATTTAGACCCAAATGAACTGAAAAATTACCGGCCTATCTCTAATCTCTCTTTCTTGTCAAAACTCCTTGAAAAAGTCGTCCTCAACCAGCTGAACTCTCACCTGTCTGCCAACAATCTCCTCAATCCTTTCCAGTCAGCCTACCGCCAGTGCCATAGCAATGAACTGCCCTACTACACATTCTCAACAATCTCCTCCTTGCAACTGATACTGGCAAAGTCTCTCTCCTCACACTCCTTGATCTAATTTAATAATATATTTTATTTATATAGCGCAAAATCTTGATAAAATCAAATCTAAGCGCTGAGCGTATACATGCATACATACCTACATACATATGAGCGTATACATGCATACATACATGCTTACATACTTACATACATAAATCTAAGCTGAGCGTATACATGCATACATACATACATACATAAATCTAAGCGTATACATACATACATACATACATACATACATACATACATACATACATACATACATACGTACGCACATGCATACATAATAATTACAATATTTATATAGCGCAAATCTCGACAAAATCAAATCCAAGCGCCGAAAAGACACACACGCACACACGCACGCACGCACACCACACGCACACGCACACACACACACACACACACACACACACACACACACACACACACACACACACACACACACACACACACACATGCATGGCCACAAATGGGGAGAAAAGAATAAAAGCAATAAAAGCAAGAATAAAACCAATGGAAAACCACAGAGAGCACATCATATACAATTCTATATTAAAACAAAGTGATTCCCCTCCGAGCGGAGACAGGCTGCAGAGGGGGGTTGAGTGAGGTTAGGATTTTATGCAGAGGAGAAAAGGTGAGTTTTGAGAGCGGACTTGAAGGAGGCAAAAGTAGGTTGCTGACGGACTGAGAGAGGAAGTTTGTTCCAGCAGAGTGGACCAGAAACAGAGAAGGCTCGTGGACCATAGGTATTGAGCTTAGTGCGTGGAAAGCGAAAAGTCAGAGGATCGGAGGCAGAGCGGAGGGTACGTGAGGGAAGATAGATCTCAAGTAGGCTTGACAGGTAATCGGGGGCTGCGTTATTGAGGCTTTTGTAGCACATGGTGTCTAGTTTGTACTGTATGCGCTTTGATACAGGGAGCCAGTGAAGTTGTGCCAGGAGAGGAGATATGTGGTCAGCTTTTTTCTTTTTGAGTACAAGGCGTACAGCATTGTTTTGAATGCGCTGTAGGATGTGAATGGTGGAGGCAGGAAGACCAGACAGGAGTGAATTGCAATAGTCAATGCGAGACATTATGAAGGAGAGAACGAGTTTTGCAGTTGTTTCCACAGAGAGATACTTCCTGATCAGGCTTATACGATGGAGATGATAGTAGCAAGATCTGGCAGTTTGAGAAACAAAGTTGTTCATGGACAGGGTAGAGTCAATGCAGACACCAAGGTTTTTAGCTGAATCAGAAATTGGGACTGATGTGTTACATAATGGGAGAGAAAGAGGAGGCAGCTGGGAAAGTTTCTGACGGGTGCCAATGAGGATAGCTTCTGTCTTGTCGTCATTAAACTGAAGTCTATTGTGTGTCATCCAGTTCTTAATGTCCGAGTAACACTCAGTGTTGCGAGTCAACAGGCGCTGTATATTATCAGGTGAGTCACTGTCTTGAAGTTGGGTGTCATCAGCATAGAAGTGGTGTTTTAAAGAGTGGGAGTTGATGATGGTGGACAGGGGGGAGGTATAAAGAGTGAAAAGAACAGGGCCAAGGACAGATCCTTGTGGAACACCACAGGTCAGGTATGCAGGTTGAGAGTAAGTGCCATTGATGAGAACAGTTTGTTTTCTGTTTGATAAATACGAAGTGAAAAAGGAGAGAGCAATGTCAGAGATGCCAAAAGTATGATGAAGTCTAGAAAGGAGAATACCATGATCTGTCTGCAGCCTTCGATACCATTGACCATGGTATTCTCCTTTCTAGACTTCATCATACTTTTGGCATCTCTGACATTGCTCTCTCCTTTTGCACTTCGTATCTATCAAACAGAAAACAAACTGTTCTCATCAATGGCACTTACTCTCAACCTGCATACCTGACCTGTGGTGTTCCACAAGGATCTGTCCTTGGCCCTGTTCTTTTCATTCTTTACACCTCCCCCCTGTCCACCATCATCAACTCCCACTCTATAAAACACCACTTCTATGCTGATGACACCCAACTTCAAGACAGTGACTCACCTGATAATATACAGCGCCTGTTGACTCGCACCACTGAGTGTTACTCGGACATTAAGAACTGGATGACGTTCAACAAACTTCAGCTTAATGACGACAAGACAGAAGCTATCCTCATTGGCACCCGTCAGAAACTTTCTCAGCTGCCTCCTCTTTCTCTCCCATTATTAACACATCAGTCCCAATTTCTGATTCAGCTAAAAACCTTGGTGTCTGCATTGACTCTACCCTCTCCATGAACAACTTTGTTTCTCAAACTGCCAGATCTTGCTACTATCATCTCCATCGTATAAGGCTGATCAGGAAGTATCTCTCTGTGGAAACAACTGCAAAACTCGTTCTCTCCTTCATAATGTCTCGCATTGACTATTGCAATTCACTCCTGTCTGGTCTTCCTGCCTCCACCATTCACATCCTACAGCGCATTCAAAACAATGCTGTACGCCTTGTACTCAAAAAGTAAAAAGCTGACCACATACTCCTCTCCTGGCACAACTTCACTGGCTCCCTGTATCAAAGCGCATACAGTACAAACTAGACACCATGTGCTACAAAAGCCTCAATAACGCAGCCCCTGATTACCTGTCAAGCCTACTTGAGATCTATCTTCCCTCACGTACCCTCCGCTCTGCCTCCGATCCTCTGACTTTTCGCTTTCCACGCACTAAGCTCAATACCTATGGTCCACGAGCCTTCTCTGTTTCTGGTCCACTTTCCTGGAACAAACTTCCTCTCTCAGTCCGTCAGCAACCTACTTTTGTCTCCTTCAAGTCCGCTCTCAAAACTCACCTTTTCTCCTCCGCATAAAATCCCAACCTCACTCAACCCTCCCCCCCCCCCTCTGCAGCCTGTCTCCGCTCGGAGGGGAATCACATGGTTATAATAATTATATAATTGTATATGCTATGCTCTCTATAATTTTCCATTGCTTTTATTCTTGCTTTTATTGCTTTTATTCTTTCTCCCCATTTATAGCCATGCGTGTGTGTGTGTGTGTGTGTGTGTGTGTGTGTGTGCGTGCGCGTGCGTGTGTGTGCGTGCGTGCGTGCGTGCGTGTGTGTCTGCTTCAGCGCTTAGATTTGATTTTGTCAAGATTTTGAGCTATATAAATATTGTAATTATTATTATTATTATTATTATATAACGGCTGGTACCACAAGATATGTACACAGCATACAGTAATGGCTGGTACCACAAGATATGTACACAGCATACAGTAATGGCTGGTACCACAAGATATCATGTACACAGCATACAGTAACGGCTGGTACCACAAGATATGTACACAGCATACAGTAACGGCTGGTACCACAAGATATGTACACAACATACAGTAACGGCTGGTACCACAAGATATGTACACAGCATACAGTAATGGCTGGTACCACAAGATATCATGTACACAGCATACAGTAACGGCTGGTAGCACAAGATATGTACACAACATACAGTAACGGCTGGTACCACAAGATATGTACACAGCATACAGTAACGGCTGGTACCACAAGATATGTACACAGCATACAGTAATTGGCTGGTACCAACAAGATATGTACACAGCATACAGTAACGCTGGTACCACAATGATATGTACACATAAACAGTAATGGCTGGTACCACAAGATTGTACACAGCATACAGTAATGGCTGGTACCACTAAGATATGTACACAGCATACAGTAACGGCTGTACCAAAGATATGTACACAGCATACAGTAAGGCTGGTACCACAAGATATGTACACAGCATACAGTAACGGCTGGTACCACAAGATATGTACACAGCATACAGTAACGGCTGGTACCACAAGATATGTACACAGCATACAGTAATGGCTGGTACCACAAGATATGTACACAGCATACAGTAACGGCTGGTACCACAAGATATGTACACAGCATACAGTAACGGCTGGTACCACAAGATATCATGTACACAGCATACAGTAATGGCTGGTACCACAAGATATGTACACAGCATACAGTAACGGCTGGTACCACAAGATATGTACACAGCATACAGTAACGGCTGGTACCACAAGATATCATGTACACAACATACAGTAATGGCTGGTACCACAAGATATGTACACAGCATACAGTAACGGCTGGTACCACAAGATATGTACACAGCATACAGTAACGGCTGGTACCAAAATACATCATGTTCGGAGAGCTCGCTGCAGGATCCCGGCCCCCAGGGTGTCCATTGCTACATCATAGACACGTTAGCAGACGTCACCTAAGTCTGCTGATGTCAGTGTGGACACAGAAAGAGACAAGTCACCATGGCTGGCGACGAGCTGTACGAGCAGGTGATCGCCATTGCAAAGAAACGAAACGGACAGTGGTTGGGTAGAGGAGAGAGGACAAGTGCAGCAATAACTACCAGGCACAGCCACCAGTGTTCACTGTCAACTGTGTCAAGGGCAGCCACTCAGGAATGGGTTTGTTCAGCCACACGACACTGTTCCACTGTTCCATTCCACTGTTCCACTGTTCCACGTCCCCGTCAGTCCTCACCGGGCACAGCCATTGTGTGATCAAACACACAGAGCTATCACAACGCAAAGACATTCTGACTTCACTTCTGTGTTCCCAGTTCACACACACACACGTACACACACACACACACACACACACACACACACACACACACACACACACGCACACACACACACACACACACTCGTCCAAAAGCACATATGTGAATAGACTTTAAAAGAAATAACAAATGAACGCACACACACACACACGCGCGCGCGCGCACACACACACACACACACACAAACACACACACACACACACACACACACACACACACACACACACACACACACACACACACACACACACACACACACACACACACACACACACACACACACACACTCGTCCAAAAGCACATATGTGAATAGACATTAAAAGAAATAACGAATGAACACACACACACACACACACACACACACACACACACACACACACACACACACACACACACATAGGCTACACACGCGCGCGCGCGCGCGCACTCGACATGTAGCAGATGCACAGGCAAGCGACATACTGTATAGATTTTTTTCTTTATGTCCAAACTTCTTAAGCCTTGAAATAAACTTCATAAGCTCTGAAATCTCTAAGCTTGCCTGGGGTTGCGTTCCCTGGAGAGAGAGAGAGAGAGAGAGAGAGAGAGAGAGAGAGAGAGAGAGAGAGAGAGAGAGAGAGAGAGAGAGAGAGAGAGAGAGAACGTATGTGTGGAAATGTGTGTGAATGTGTGTATGTGTGTGTCTCTGTGCGTCTGTGTGTCTACCTCTGTGTGTGCCTGTGCGCGCGGGCGTGCGATTGAATGTGTGTGTGTGCGTGCGTGCATGTTTGTGTGTGTATGCTTATTTGTGTGCATGTGTGTGCGCGTGCGCGTGCGCGCGAGTGTGTGTGTTTTTGTGTGTGCATGTGTGCATGTGTGCGTTTGCGTGTGTGTGTGTGCGTGTGTATGCGTGCGCACGCGCGTGTGTGTGTATATATGTGTGTGTGTGTGGTGTGGTGTGGTGTCGTGTGTGTGAGTGTGTGATAACGTAGCCTACAGACGACATGTGGACATGATGGCAGTATGGAGTTGTTTAATTAATCCTCTTACACGTGAAGGAGATCGTGATGGACGTCTCCACTGAATGGCCTGTGTCTTGTGCTGACGTGTCCTGACGTGATGTGACGTGACCCTGACGTAACGTGTGTCCTGTCATCTGGTGATGTGACACATCATGACATGTCGTGATGTGTTGTGTTGTGATGTGTTGTGTTGTGTTGTGTTGTGATGTGTTGTGTTGTGTTGTATGGTGTGGTGTGGTGTGGTGTGACGTGGTGTGGTGTGGTGTGGTGTGGTGTGATGTGGTGTGGTGTAGTGATATGTGATGTAGAGTGGTGTGGTGTGGTGTGGTGTGGTGTAGTGATATGTGATGTAGAGTGATGTGGTGTGGTGTTATGTAGAGTGGTGTGGTGTAGTGTAGTGATTGTGATGTGTGGTGTGGTGTGGTGTGCTGATGTGTGGTGTGGTGTGGTGATGTGTGATGACAATTTTTGCCTGGCAAATTTATGGAAAAATTGCAACTGGTTATTGCAGCTGCGGAGACGTATATATCCTAGATAATGTCATGGTTAATTTTGGAAGGGGGCAGTGTAATATAGTCCAGTGTTTTGAACCCACGAAAAGCTGCTATTTGATTGTAGAATTTGTATGAACACTTCAAAGAAACCTGTGGCCTAAAGCCGATGTACAATAAACATTCTGAGTCCTGTGTTCAATGTCTAGGACTTGTAACAAATTACCTGTATGGTAACAGACCTGTTCACAAGTGTCACTTCTATGCTGACGGCTCTGCTCGTGCAAGTCTCGTGCTAAAAGGACTGTCAACAATTACCGTAGGACACACGGTATAAAGTCAACACTTACCGTAGGACACACGGCATACAGTCAACAATTACCGTAGGACACACGGTATACAGTCAACACTTACTGTAGGACACACGGTATAAAGTCAACACTTACCGTAGGACACACGGTATAAAGTCAACACTTACCGTAGGACACACGGAATACAGTCAACATTTACCGTAGGACACACGGCATACAGTCAACACTTACCGTAGGACACACGGCATACAGTCAACACTTACTGTAGGACACACGGCATACAGTCAACACTTACTGTAGGACACACGGAATACAGTCAACACTTACTGTAGGACACACGGAATACAGTCAACACTTACTGTAGGACACACGGCATACAGTCAACACTAACCGTAGGACACACGGTATACAGTCAACACTTACCGTAGGACACACGGTATACAGTCAACACTTACTGTAGGACACACGGTATACAGTCAAAAATTACTGTAGGACACACGGTATACAGTCAACACTTAATGTAGGACACACGGTATACAGTCAACAATTACTGTAGGACACACGGTATACAGTCAACATTTACCGTAGGACACACGGTATATAGTCAACAATTACTGTAGGACACACGGTATACAGTCAACGCTTACTGTAGGACACAGGGTATACAGTCAACAATTACTGTAGGACACACGGTATAAGTCAACATTTACCGTAGGACACACGGTATACAGTCAACAATTACTGTAGGACACACGGCATACAGTCAACACTTACTGTAGGACACGGTATACAGTCAACAATTACTGTAGGACACACGGTATACAGTCAACACTTACCGTAGGACACACGGCATACAGTCAACACTTACCGTAGGACACACGGCATACAGTCAACACTTACTGTAGGACACACGGCATACAGTCAACACTTACTGTAGGACACACGGTAATACAGTCAACACTTACGTAGGACACACGGCATACAGTCAACACTTACCGAAAGGACACACACGGCATACAGTCAACACTTACGTAGGACACACGGCATACAGTCAACACTTACGTAGGACACACGGCATACAGTCAACACTTACCGTAGGACACACGGTATACAGTCAACACTTACTGTAGGACACACGGTATACAGTCAACATTACTGTAGGACACACGGTATACAGTCAACATTACTGTAGGACACACGGTATACAGTCAACACTTACTGTAGGACACACGGTATACAGTCAACACTTACTGTAGGACACACGGTATACAGTCAACACTTACTGTAGGACACACGGTATACAGTCAACACTTACGTAGGACACACGGTATACAGTCAACACTTACTGTAGGACACACGGCATACAGTCAACATTACCGTAGGACACACGGCATACAGTCAACACTTACGTAGGACACACGGTATACAGTCAACACTTACTGTAGGACACACGGTATACAGTCAACACTTACGTAGGACACACGGTATACAGTCAACACTTACTGTAGGACACACGGTATACAGTCAACACTTACTGTAGGACACACGGCATACAGTCAACACTTACTGTAGGACACACGGTCATACAGTCAACACTTACCGTAGGACACACGGTATACAGTCAACACTTACGTAGGACACACGGCATACAGTCAACACTTACTGTAGGACACACGGTATACAGTCAACACTTACTGTAGGACACACGGCATACAGTCAACACTTAGCCGGATCAGTCAACACTACTGGATACGTACAGTCAACACTTACCGTAGGACACACGGCATACAGTCAACACTTACCGTAGGACACACGGCATACAGTCAACACTTACTGCAGGTACACACGGTATACAGTCAACACACTTACCGTAGGACACACGGCATACAGTCAACACTTACCGTAGACACACGGATACAGTCAACACTTACGTAGGACACACGGATACAGTCAACACTTACTGTAGGACACACGGTATACAGTCAACACTTACGTAGGACACACGGTATACAGTCAACACTTACTGTAGGACACACGGATACAGTCACACTTACTGTAGGACACACGGTATACAGTCAACACTTACCGTAGGACACACGGCATACAGTCAACACTTACCGTAGGAACACGGTATACAGTCAACACTTACCGTAGGACACACGGTATACAGTCAACACTTACTGTAGGACCACGCATACACAACACTTACTATAGGACACACGGTATACAGTCAACACTTACCGTAGGACACAGGCATACAGTCAACACTTACTGTAGGACACACGGTATACAATCAACACTTACTGTAGGACACACGGTATACAGTCAACACTTACGTAGGACACACGGTATACAGTCAACACTTACTGTAGGACACACGGTATACAGTCAACATTACCGTAGGACACAGGACACACGGTATACAGTCAACACTTACTGTAGGACACACGGTATACAGTCAACACTTACTGTAGGACACACGGATACAGTCAACACTTACTGTAGGACACACGGATACAGTCAACACTTACTGTAGGACACACGGATACAGTCAACACTTACTGTAGGACACACGGTCATACAGTCAACACTTACTGTAGGACACACGGATACAGTCAACACTTACCGTAGGACACACGGTATACAGTCAACACTTACGTAGGACACACGGCATAACAGTCAACACTTACTGTAGGACACACGGCATACAGTCAACACTTACGTAGGATACACACGGTCATACAGTCAAACTTACTGTAGGACACACGGTATACAGTCAACACTTACTGTAGGACACACGGCATACAGTCAACACTTACCGTAGGAACACGGCATACAGTCAACACTTACTGTAGGACACACGGCATACAGTCAACACTTACGTAGGACACACGGCATACAGTCAACACTTACGTAGGACACACGGCATACAGTCAACACTTACTGTAGGACACACGGTATACAGTCAACACTTACGTAGGACACACGGATACAGTCAACACTTACTGTAGGACACACGGATACATCAACACTTACTGTAGGACACACGGTATACAGTCAACACTTACTGTAGGACACACGGTATACAGTCAAACACTTACTGTAGGACACACGGTATACAGTCAACACTTACTGTAGGACACACGGTATACAGTCAACACTTACTGTAGGACACACGGTATACAGTCAACACTTACCGTAGGACACACGGTATACAGTCAACACTTACTGTAGGACACACGGCTATACAGTCAACACTTACGTAGGACACACGGCATACAGTCAACACTTACCGTAGGACACACGGCATACAGTCAACACTTACTGAAAGGAACACACGGTATACAGTCAACACTTACGTAGGACACACGGTATACAGTCAACACTTACTGTAGGACACACGGTATACAGTCAACACTTACTGTAGGACACACGGCTATACAGTCAACATACTGTAGACACGGATAAGTCAACACTGTGACACGGTATACAGTCAACACTTACCGTAGGACACACGGTATACAGTCAACACTTACGTAGGACACACGGTATACAGTCAACACTTACTGTAGGACACACGGATACAGTCAACACTTACCGTAGGACACACGGATACAGTCAACACTTACTGTAGGACACACGGTATACAGTCAACACTTACTGTAGGACACACGGTATACAGTCAACACTTACGTAGGACACACGGTATACAGTCAACACTTACTGTAGGACACACGGCATACAGTCAACACTTACTGTAGGACACACGGTATACAGTCAACACTTACTGTAGGACACACGGCTATACAGTCAACACTTACGTAGGACACAGGTCATACAGTCAACACTTACTGTAGGACACACGGTATACAGTCAACACTTACTGTAGGACACACGGTATACAGTCAACACTTACTGTAGGACACACGGCATACAGTCAACACTTACGTGTGACACACGGTATACAGTCAACACTTACTGTAGGACACACGGTATACAGTCAACACTTACTGTAGGACACACGGTATACAGTCAACACTTACTGTAGGACACACGGTATACAGTCAACACTTCCCTGTAGGACACACGGTATACAGTCAACACTTACTGTAGGACACACGGATACAGTCAACACTTACTGTAGGACACACGGTATACAGTCAACACTTACTGTAGGACACACGGTATACAGTCAACACTTACCGTAGGACACACGGTATACAGTCAACACTTACTGTAGGACACACGGCATACAGTCAACACTTACTGTAGGACAACGGTATACAGTCAACACTTACTGTAGGACACACGGCATACAGTCAACACTTACGTAGGACACACGGTATACAGTCAACACTTACTGTAGGACACACGGTATACAGTCAACACTTACTGTAGGACACAACGGTATACAGTCAACACTTACTGTAGGACACACGGTATACAGTCAACACTTACGTAGGACACACGGTATACAGTCAACACTTACTGTAGGACACACGGCATACAGTCAACACTTACTGTAGGACACACGGCATACAGTCAACACTTACTGTAGGACACACGGTATACAGTCAACACTTACGTAGGACACACGGTATACAGTCAACACTTACTGTGGACAACGGTATACATCAACACTTACGTAGGACACACGTATACAGTCAACACTTACGTGGACACACGGATACAGTCAACACTTACGTAGGACAACGGATACAGTCAACATTACTGTAGGACACACGGATACAGTCACATTACGTAGGACACACGGTATACATCAACATTACGTGGACACGGATACAGTCAACACTTAGTAGGACACACGGTATACAGTCAACACTTACGTAGGACACACGGTATACAGTCAACACTTACTGTAGGACACACCTCAGTGTAGACAGTCTCAACACTTACTGTAGGAACACGGATACAGTCAACACTCGTAGGACACACGGTATACAGTCAACATTACTTGGACACCGGATACAGTCAACACTTACTGTAGGATACGTCTACAGTCAACACTTACGTAGACACACGTATACAGTCACACTTACTGTAGGACACACGGATACAGTCAACACTTACTGTAGGACACAGGATACAGTCAACATTACCGTGGACACACGGATACAGTCAACACTTACTGTAGGACACACGGATACAGTCAACACTTACGTAGACACACGGTTACAGTCAACACTTACTGTAGGACACAGGATACAGTCAACACTTACTGTAGGACACACGGATACAGTCAACACTTATGTAGGACACACGGTATAAGTCAAATTACGTAGGACACACGGATAAGTCAACACTTACGTAGGACACACGGTATACAGTCAACACTTACTGTAGGACACACGTTACAGTCAAACTTACTGTAGGACACACGGTATACAGTCAACACTTACTGTAGGACACAGTATACAGTCAACACTTACTGTAGGACAACGGTATACATCAACACTTACTTGGACACACGAACATACTACGTAACACTATTACGTATCTAACACGTATCATCAAACTTACGTAGGACACACGGCATACAGTCAACACTTACCGTAGGACACACGTATACAGTCAACACTTACTGTGGACACACGGATACAGTCAAACTTACTTAGGACACACGGTATACAGTCAAACTTATGTAGGACACACGTATACAGTCAACACTTCTGTAGGAACACATACATCAAACTTATTAGGAACACGGTATACAGTAACACTTACTAGACACACGGTTACAGTCAACACTTACTGAGGACACACGGTATACAGTAACATTCTTAGGACAACGGTATACAGTCAACACTTACTGTAGGACACCGGATACAGTCAACACTTACCGTAGGACACACGGTATACAGTCAACATTACTGTAGGACACACGATACAGTCAACACTTACGTAGGACACGGTACAGTCAACTGTGACACAGGTATACAGTCAACACTTACGTAGGACACACGGTACAGTCAACACTTACGTAGGACACGATCAGTCAACACTTAGTAGACACACGGATACAGTCAACACTTATTGGACACACGGATACAGCACACTACGTAGGCACACGTACAGTCAACACTTACCTAGGACACACGATACAGTCAAACAAACACTTACGTTGGACACACGATACAGTCAACACTTACTGTAGGACACACGGTATACAGTCACACTTACTGTAGGACACACGTATACAGTCAACACTTACGTAGGCACACGGTATACAGTCAACACTTACGTAGGACAAGGTATACAGTCAAACTTACTGTAGGACACACGGATACAGTCAACACTTACCGTAGGACACACGGTATACAGTCAACACTTACGTAGGACACACGGTATACAGTCCAACACTTACTGACACGGGGACACACGGTATACAGTCAACACTTACTGTAGGACACACGGTATACAGTCAACACTTACTGTAGGACACACGGTATACAGTCAACACTTACTGTAGGACACACGGTATACAGTCAACACTTACTGTAGGACACAGGCATACAGTCAACACTTACGTAGGACACACGGTATACAGTCAACACTTACTGTAGGACACACGGCATACAGTCAACACTTACTGTAGGACACACGGTATACAGTCAACACTTACTGTAGGACACACGGTATACATCAACACTTACGTAGGACACACGCATACAGTCAACACTTACTGTAGGACACACGGCATACAGTCAACACTTACTGTAGGACACACAGCATACAGTCAACACTTACTGTAGGACACACGGCATACAGTCAACACTTACTGTAGGACACACGGTATACAGTCAACACTTACCGTTGGACACACGGCATACAGTCAACACTTACTGTAGGACACACGGTATACAGTCAATACTTACCGTAGGAACACGTATACAGTCAACACTTACTGTAGGACACACGGTATACAGTCAACACTTACTGTAGGACACATGGTATACAGTTAACACTTACTTAGGACACACGGTATACAGTCAACACTTACTGTAGGACACACGGTATACAGTCAACAATTACTGTAGGACACACGGTATACAGTCAACACTTACTGTAGGACACACGGTATATAGTCAACACTTACTGTAGGACACACGGTATACAGTCAACACTTTCGTAGGACACACGGTATACAGTCAACACTTCTGTAGGACACACGGTATACAGTCAACACTTACGTAGGACACACGGTATACAGTCAACACTTACTGTAGGACACACGGTATACAGTCAACACTTACTGTAGGACACACGGTATACAGTCAACACTTACTGTAGGACACACGGTATACAGTCAACACTTACTGTAGGACACACGGAATACATTCAATACTTACCTTAGGACACACGGATATAGTCAACACTTACCGTGGACACACGGTATACAGTCAACACTTACTGTAGGACACACAGCATACAGTCAACACTTACTGTAGGACACACGGTATACAGTCAACACTTATTGTAGGACACACGGTATACAGTCAACACTTACTGTAGGACACACGGTATACAGTCAACACTTACTGTAGGACACACGGTAACAGTCAACACTTACCGTAGGACACAGCATACAGTCAACACTTACTGTAGGACACACAGCATACAGTCAACATTACTGTAGGACACACGGCATACAGTCAACACATACTGTAGGACACACGGTATACAGTCAACACTTACGTAGGACACACAGCTATACAGTCAACACTTACTGTAGGACACACGGTATACAGTCAACACTTACTGTAGGACACACGGCATACAGTCAACACTTACTGTAGGACACACGGTATGCAGTCAACACTTACTGTAGGACACACGGATACAGTCAACACTTACTGTAGGACACACGGTATACAGTCAACACTTACTGTAGGACACACGGTATACATTCAATACTTACCTTAGGACACACGGCATACAGTCAACACTAACCGTAGGACACACGGTATATACAGTCAACACTTACTGTAGGACACACAGCATACAGTCAACACTTATCGTAGGACACACGGCATACAGTCAACATTACCGTAGGACACACAGCATACAGTCAACACTTACTGTAGGACACACGGCATACCGTCAACACTTACTGTAGGACACACGGTATACAGTCAACACTTACCGTAGGACACACGGAATACAGTCAACACTTACTGTAGGACACACGGTATACAGTCAATACTTACCGTAGGACACACCGTATACAGTCAACACTTACTGTAGGACACACGGTATACAGTCAACACTTACTGTAGACACATGGTATACAGTTAACACTTACCTTAGGACACACGGTATACAGTGAACACTTACTGTAGGACACACGGTATACAGTCAACAATTACTGTAGGACACACGGTATACAGTCAACACTTACTGTAGGACACACGGTATATAGTCAACACTTACTGTAGGACACACGGTATACAGTCAACACTTACCGTAGGAACACGGTATACAGTCAACACTTCTGTAGGACACACGGTATACAGTCAACACTTAACGTAGGACACACGGTATACAGTCAACACTTACTGTAGGACACACGGTATACAGTCAACACTTACCGTAGGACACACGGTATACAGTCAACACTTACTGTAGGACACACGGCATACAGTCAACACTTACTATAGGACACACGGTATACAGTCAACACTTACTGTAGGACACACGGTATACAGTCAACACTTACCGTAGGACACACGGCATACAGTCAACACTTACCGTAGGACACACGGCATACAGTCAACATTGTAGGACACACGGTATACAGTCAACACTTACCGTAGGACACACGGTATACAGTCAACACTTACCGTAGGACACACGGTACATGCATACAGTCAATACCGTGTCCCTGTGACCATGACGTCCACTTGGTCACAAAGATCGCTGTGTACACAGTAGAAGTGCTCAGCGACCTGATGTTACTGCTGTAACAACAGCATTACTGCGGTAACACCTGCATTACCTGATGTAACACCTACATATGTGCTGTAACACCTGTAGTACCTGCTGTAACACCTGCATTATGTGCTGTAACACCTGTAATACCTGCTGCAACACCTGCATTACCTGCTGTAACACCTACATATGTGCTGTAACACCTGTATTACCTGCTGCAACACCTGCATTATGTGCTGTAACACTTGTATTACTTGCCTCAACACCTGCATTACTTGCTGTAATACCTGTATTATGTGCTGTAACACCTGTATTATCTGCTGTAACACCTGTATTACCTGCTTCAACACCTGTATTACCTGCTTAAACACCTGTATAACCTGCTGTAACACCTGTATTACCTTCTGTAACACCTGTAATACCTGCTGCAACACCTGCATTACTTGCTGTAATACCTGTATTACCTGCTGGAACATCTGCATTACTTGCTGTAACACCTGCATTACCTGCCGTGACTCCTACATTATGTGCTGTAACACCTGTATTACCTGTTGTTAACACCGGCATTATGTGCTGTAACACCTGTATTACCTGCTGTAACACCTGCATTATTGTGCTGTAACACCTGTATTATCTGATCCAACACCTGCATTACCTGCTGTAACACCTGCATTATGTTCTGTAACACCTGTATTACCTGCTGTAACACCTGCATTATGTGCTGTAACACCTGTATTACCTGATGCAACACCTGCATTACTGCTGTAACACCTGCATTATGTGCTGTAACACCTGATTACCTCTGTAACACCTGATTATGTCTGTAACACCTGCATTACCTGCTGTAACACTTGCATTACCTGCTGTAAAGCACTGTGTACGGATAGAGTGGCTTACATTCAAATCATGAAGAACTGTGGTTTGCCCAGTAAAGAGTTTCTGCTGGTCAAATACCAGCTTTGTTGCAAGGACACTTTGTCCGCTTGGAAGACAACAGCATCCCAAAGATGTTTCTGTACTGAGAGGTGACGCAAGGACACCGTGACCAGGGAAGACCACTACAGCAATATACAATGACAGTGATGGCCAGTCTCGTTAGATGTGGCATCAACACGACAGGGAAGTGGTCACCCACATCACAGCAAGCTGGTGACAGCAGCGCATACAGAACACCATCACATAGGAACAGCACACAACAACTATTGTTCAACAGAACACAATCACGTGGGAACAGCACACAACAACTATTGTTCAACAGAAGACCATCACATAGGAACAGCACACAACCATTGTTCAACAGAACACAATCACATAGGAACAGCACACAACTATTGTTGTTCAACAGAACACCATCACATAGAGGAACAGCACACAACAACTATTGTTGAACAGAACACCATCACGTGGGAACAGCACACAACAACTATTGTTCAACAGAACACCATCACGTGGAACAGCACACAACAACTATTGTTCAATAGAACACCATCACATGGGAACAGCACACAACAACTATTGTTCAACAGAACACCATCACGTGGGAACAGCACACAACTATTGTTCAACAGAAGACCATCACATGGGAACAGCACACAACAACTATTGTTCAACAGAACACCATCACGTGGGAACAGCACACAACAACTATTGTTCAACAGAACACCATCACATGTGAACAGCACACAACAACTATTGTTCAACAGAACACCATCACATAGAGGAACAGCACACAACAACTATTGTTCAACAGAACACCATCACATAGAGGAACAGCACACAACTATTGTTCAACAGAACACCATCACATGGGAACAGCACACAACAACTATTGTTCAACAGAACACAATCACATAGGAACAGCACACAACTATTGTTGTTCAACAGAACACAATCACATAGGAACAGCACACAACTATTGTTCAACAGAACACCATCACGTGGGAACAGCACACAACAACTATTGTTCAACAGAACACCATCACGTGGGAACAGCACACAACAACTATTGTTGAACAGAACACCATCACGTGGGGAACAGCACACAACAACTATTGTTCAACAGAACACCATCACATAGGAACAGCACACAACAACTATTGTTCAACTGAACATGGAATGGTGGAAATAGAACCCAAGATGGCAGAAGCTCTTCCCAAACAGCATCTGTGAACACCATGTTCCTGTAGCAGTGTTGGTGTAAGAGGGTTAGGGGGGGGGGGGGGCGATTTAATACAGGTATACAAAATAATGAATGGGATGAATAAGCTGTCAGTTGAAATTTTTTTTCCTTTCCACAAGCTAGTATAACAAGGAATGCTGAAGGTAAAATATTTGTTAAACACAGAAATACTAACACAAGAGCGTTTTGTTTTTCTAACAGAGTTGTTAAATTGTGGAATAAAATTCCTTTTGAAATTAAATTTACTAACAGCATTAACAAATTCAAAAATTTCCTGAACGATGACGCAGAATTCAAAATTTTATTTAAAAAAATAGACTAAAGCAGATTTGCTCAAGTATGAATATTAAGGCATATTTTCAGCGTAAAGCGTTAACAAAAAAGATAGGGCTTTAATAGGCCAGAAGGCCTAGGCTACGAGCCAGCCCTCAGTTACTACTACTACTACTACATGAAGATCATGTGCCTGTAGCAGTGTTGGTGTGAGCCACATGAACACCAGGTGCCTGTAGCAGTGTTGGTGTGAGGCCACATGAACACCATGTGCCTGTAGCAGTGTTGGTGTGAGCCACATGAACACCATGTGCTTGTATCAGTGTTGGTGTAAGCCACATGAACACGATGTGCCTGTAGCAGTATTGGTGTGAGCCACATGAACACCATGTGCCTGTAGCAGTGTTGGTGTGAGCCACATGAACACTATGTGCCTGTAGCAGTGTTGGTGTGAGCCACATGAACACGATGTGTCTGTATCAGTGTTGGTGTGAGCCACATGAACACTATGTGCCTGTAGCAGTGTTGGTGTGAGCCACATGAACACTATGTGCCTGTAGCAGTGTTGGTGTGAGCCAATGAACACGATGTGCCTGTATCAGTGTTGGTGTGAGCCACATGAACACTATGTGCCTGTAGCAGTGTTGGTGTGAGCCACATGAACACTATGTGCCTGTAGCAGTGTTGGTGTGAGCCACATGAACACTGTGTGCCTGTAGCAGTGTTGGTGTGAGCCATATGAACACTATGTGCCTGTATCAGTGTTGGTGTGAGCCACATGAACACTATGTGCCTGTAGCAGTGTTGGTGTGAGCCATATGAACACCATGTGCCTGTATCAGTGTTGGTGTGAGCCACATGAACACCATGTGCCTGTAGCAGTGTTAGTGTGAGCCACATGAACACTATGTGCCTGTAGCAGTGTTGGTGTGAGCCACATGAACACCACAGCAGGCGGTAAAGACCAGACCTACTCTTCTGCCGGCCGATCAATGGATAAGTGATACAAGGAAAGAACAATGAGCATACATTATCAGTGGATATCAGGAGAGAACAATGAGCATACATTATCAGTGGATGTAAAGGGAGGACATTGTGCATACATTATCAGTGGATATAAAGGGAGGACATTGTGCATACATTATCAGTGGATGTAAATGGAGGACATTGTGCATACATTATCAGTGGATATAAATGGAGGACATTGTGCATACATTATCAGTGGATGTAAAGGGAGGACATTGTGCATACATTATCAGTGGATATAAATGGAGGACATTGTGCATACATTACAGTGGATATAAAGGGAGGACATTGTGCATACATTATCAGTGGATATAAAGGGAGGACATTGTGCATACATTATCAGTGGATATAAATGGAGGACATTGTGCATACATTATCAGTGGATGTAAAGGGAGGACATTGTGCATACATTATCAGTGTATATGGGGACATATGCATACATTATCAGTGGTTGTAAGGAGACATTGTGATACATTATCAGTAGAGATATAAATGGAGGACATTGTGCATACATTATCAGTGGGATGTAAGGGAGACACATTGTGCTACATTTCAGTGGATAATGAACATGTAGCTGTACAGTTGGTGTAGCAATGAACATACAGTGGATGTAAAGGAAGACATTTGTGGCATCAATATCAGTGTTTAAAGGAGGACATTGAGCATACATTATCAGTGGATGTAAAGGGAGGACATTGTGCATACATTATCAGTGGATGTAAAGGGAGGACATTGTGCATACATTATCAGTGGATATAAAGGGAGAACATTGTGCATACATTATCAGTGGATTAAATGGAGGACATTGTGCATACATTATCAGTGGATATAAAGGGAGGACATTGTGCATACATTATCAGTGGATGTAAAGGGAGGACATTGTGCATACATTATCAGTGGATGTAAAGGGAGGACATTGTGCATACATTATCAGTGGATTAAAGGGAGACAATTGTGCATACATTATCAGTGGATTAAAGGAGAGAACAATGGTGCATACATTATCAGTGGATATAAAGGAGGACATTGTGCATACATTATCAGTGGATATAAAGGGAGGACATTGTGCATACATTATCAGTGGATATAATGGAGGACATTGATGCATACATTATCAGTGGATATAAAGGGAGGACATTGTGCATACATTATCAGTGGATATAAATGGAGGACATTGTGGATACATTATCAGTGGATGTAAAGGGAGGACATTGTGCATACATTATCAGTGGATATAAGGAGGACATTGTGGCATACATTATCAGTGGATATAATGGAGGACATTGTGCATACATTATCATGGATATCAGGGGAGACAATGAGCATACATTATCAGTGGATATAAGGGGAGGACATTGTGCATACATTATCATGGATATAAGGAGAGAACAATGAGGATACATTATCAGTGGATATAAGGGAGGACATTGTGCATACATTATCAGTGGATATAAGGGAGGACATTGTGATACATATCAGTGGATATAAGGGGAGGACATTGTGCATACATTATCAGTGGATACAAGGGAAGACATTGTGCATAATAATAATAATAATAATTACAATATTTATATAGCGCAAAATCTCGACAAAATCAAATCTAAGCGCTGAAACAGACACACACGCACGCACGCACGCACGCACGCACGCACGCACGCACGCACGCACGCACGCACGCCGCACACACGCACGCACACACACACACCACACACACACACACACACACGCATGCTATAAATGGGGAGAAAGAATAAAAGCAATAAAAGCAAGAATAAAAGCAATGGAAAATTATAGAGAGCATATCATATACAATTATATATTAAAACAAAGTGATTCCCCTCCGAGCGGAGACAGGCTGCAGAGGGGGGTTGAGTGAGGTTAGGATTTTATGCGGAGGAGAAAAGGTGAGTTTTGAGAGCGGACTTGAAGGAGACAAAAGTAGGTCGCTGACGGACTGAGAGAGGAAGTTTGTTCCAGGAGAGTGGACCAGAAACAGAGAAGGCTCGTGGACCATAGATATTGAGCTTAGTGCGTAGAAAGCGAAAAGTCAGAGGATCGGAGGCAGAGCGGAGGGTACGTGAGGGAATATAGATCTCAAGTAGGCTTGACAGGTAATCGGGGGCTGCGTTATTGAGGCTTTTGTAGCACATGGTGTCTAGTTTGTACTGTATGCGCTTTGATACAGGGAGCCAGTGAAGTTGTGCCAGGAGAGGAGATATGTGGTCAGCTTTTTTCTTTTTGAGTACAAGGCGTACAGCATTGTTTTGAATGCGCTGTAGGATGTGAATGGTGGAGGCAGGAAGACCAGACAGGAGTGAATTGCAATAGTCAATGCGAGACATTATTAGTGGATATAAAATAGAGAACAGTGTGCATAAATTATCAGTGGATATAAAGGGAGGACATTGTGCATAAATTATCAGTGGATATCAGGAGAGAACATTGTGCATACATTAACAGTGGATATAAATAGAGAACAGTGCTCATAAATTATCAGTGGATATAAAGAGAGAACAATTGTAGGTCTATATTTAGAAAGGTGTGTGTGTAGAAAGCAATTGTAAATCAGTATATAGGAAGATATATGTTCAACAGCGACGTAAGTCTACATATGATGAGATGTGCGTGAATAAAGCGATTTGTCAGTATGTGGGTAGTTGTGTGTATATTAGGCAATTATTCAGTCTATCTATGGGTTTATTCGGTCTATGGGAAGATGTGTGTGTATCAAGCGATTTGTCAATATATGTGTATGGCGAAGTGTGCGTGTCAAAAGCGATTTATAGCTGACATCTATCTCTCTGAGGACAGCACTTATGATCTGTTACACGCGTGCACGAACACATGCACTACAGGCACGCCGATGAATGTGCACACGGACAATGTACACACACATTCGTGCACTTCCACAGACACACACATAGACAAGGTGTTTCCCTCAAACGCATACTGTCGTTCACTCGTGTGTGCACATGCACTCGGACACATGCAAGAGAGAGAGAGAGAGAGAGAGAGAGAGAGAGAGAGAGAGAGAGAGAGAGAGAGAGAGAGAGAGGAGAGAGAGAGAGAGATGAGAATGTATGACTTCAAACTTCAAAATACTTCATTACTTAATTAAGGATGGTAGCATTAAGTTCCACTGGACCTGTCTGACAGCTACACCTGGCTACTCCATGTACGCAAGGTGAACATATCAAAAATAATAAGAAACCATAGCACGTACAGTGTCAAAGCAGACATGAAAACGAATGATAATGAAACATGGACTTATTTACGGCAGTTGGTCAAGCGCTGTACAAGAACATCAAAGATGACATAGTAATTGAATCAATAATAGTGACCACTGCTCCATAAATAAATGATCTTATAGATGATGATAATGGTAATAACAACAACAGCGACAATATAAATAGTAATAACGACAACAACAATAACAGTAATAATAGCAGTAATGATAATAGGCTATGTGGCCAATCCTGGAGGGGTGTGTTCTCCAGAAGACAGCGTACAGGTGAGAATATTGATATTGTTGTTGCTGTTCCCAGTGGTTCCTATTCTGTTCAACAGCAGATGTTTTGCCTTGTGCCATGTGTGACTGTGTCATGTGTGACTGTGTCATGTGTGACTGTCCCATGCGTGACTGTGTCATGTGTGACTGTGCCATGTGTGACTGTGTCATGCGTGACTGTGTCATGTGTGACTGTGCCATGTGTGACTGTGCCATGTGTGACTGTGCTATGCGTGACTGTGTCCTGTGTGACTGTGCCATGTGTGACTGTGCCATGTGTGACTGTGTCCTGTGTGACTGTGCCATGTGTGACTGTGTAATGTGTGACTGTGCCATGTGTGACTGTGCCATGTGTGACTGTGTCCTGTGTGACTGTGCTATGCGTGACTGTGTCATGTGTGACTGTGTCCTGTGTGACTGTGCCATGTGTGACTGTGCCATGTGTGACTGTGCCATGTGTGACTGTGCCATGTGTGACTGTGCAATGTGTGACTGTGCCATGTGTGACTGTGTCCTGTGTGACTGTGCCATGTGTGACTGTGTCCTGTGTGACTGTGCCCTGTGTGACTGTCCTGTGTGACTGTGCCCTGTGTGACTGTGTCATGTGTGACTGTGCCCTGTGTGACTGTGTCCTGTGTGACTGTGCCATGCGTGACTGTGCCATGTGTCACTGTACCATGTGCGACTGTGCCATGTGTGACTGTGCCATGTGTGACTGTGCCATGCGTCACTGTGCCATGTGTGACTATGCCATGTGTGAATGTGCCATGTGTGACTGTGTCCTGTGTGACTGTGCCCTTTGTGACTGTGTCCTGTGTGACTGTGCCATGTGTCACTGTGCCCAGTGTGACTGTGCCATGTGTGACTGTGTCCTGTGACTGTGCCCTGTGTGACTGTGCCATGTGTGACTATGTCCTGTGTGACTGTGCCATGTGTGACTGTGCCATGTGTGACTATGCAATGTGTGATTGTGCCATGTGTGACTGTGCCATGTGTGACTGTGCCATGTTGACTGTGTCCATTGTGACTGTGCAATTGTGACGTGTCTGTGTGACTGTGCCATGTGTGACTGTGCCATGTGGACTGTGTCCTGTTTGACTGCAATGTGTGACTGTGCCATGCGTGACTGTTCCTGTGTGACTGTGCCATGTGTGACTGTGCCATCGTGACTGTGCCATGTGTGACCGTGCCATGTGTGAATGTGCCATGTGTGACTGTGTCTTGTGTGACTGTGCCATGTGTGATTGTGCCATGTGTGACTGTGCCATGTGTGACTGTGTTTTGTGTGACTGTGTCCTGTGTGACTGTGTCCTGTGTGACGTGTCCTGTGTGACTGTAATGTGTGACTGTGCCATGTGTGACTGTGCCATGTGTGACTGTGCCATGTGTGACTGTGCCATGTTGACTGTGCCAGGTGTGACTGTGCCATGTGTGAGTGTGTCATGTGTGACTGTGACATATGTGACCGTGCCATGTGTGACTGTGTCTTGTGTGACTGTGCCATGTGTGACTGTGCCATGTGTGACTGTGTCCTGTGTGACTGTGTCCTGTGTGACTGTGTCCTGTGTGACTGTGCCATGTGTGACTGTGTCCTGTGTGACTGTGCCATGTGTGACTGTGTCCTGTGTCACTGTGCCATGTGTCACTGTGCCATGTGTGACTGTGCCATGTGTGACTGTGTCCTGTATGACTGTGTCATGTGTGACTGTGTCCTGTGTGACTGTGCCATCTGTGACTGTGCCATGTGTGACTGTGTCATGTGTGACTGTGTCATGTGTGACTGTGTCATGTGTGACTGTGCCATGTGTGACTGTGCCATGTGTGACTGTGTCATGTGTGACTGTGTCATGTGTGACTGCAATGTGTGACTGTGTCATGTGTGACTGTGCCATGTGTGACTGTGTCATGTGTGACTGCCATGTGTGACTGTGCCATTTGTGACTGTGCCACCTGTGACTGTGCAATGTGTGACTGTGCCACGTGTGGCTGTGCCATGTTTGACTGTGTCCTGTATGACTGTGCCACGTGTGATTGTGTCATGTTGACTGTGTCCTGTGTGACTGTGCCATGTGTGACTGTGCCTGTATGACTGTGCCATGTGTGACTGTGTCCTGTATGACTGTGCCACGTGTGACTGTGCCATGTGTGACTGTGTCCTGTATGACTGTGCCACGTGTGACTGTTTCCTGTGTGACTGTGCCATGTGTGACTGTGCAATGTGTGACTGTGCCATGTGTGACTTTTGTCCTGTGTGACTGTGCCATGTCTGAGTGTGCCTGTGTGACCGTGCCATGTGTGACTGTGTCCTGTGTGACTGTGCCATGTGTGACTGTGCCATGTGTGACTGTGTCCTGTGTGACTGTGTCATGTGTGAGTGTGTCATGTGTGACTGTGCCATGTGTGACTGTGTCCTGTGTGACTGTGTCCTGTGTGCTGGTACTGTGATTGCCTGTGTGACTGTGCCTGTGTGACTGTGCCATGTGTGACTGTGTCCTGTGTGAGTGTGTCCATGTGTGACTGTGCCATGTGTGAGTGTGTCCTGTGTGACTGTGCCATGTGTGACTGTGCCATGTGTGATGTGTCCTGTGTGACTGTGCCATGTGTGACTGTGCCATGTGTGACTGTGCCATGTGTGACTGTGTCATGTGTGACTGTGTCCATGTGTGACTGTGCCTGTGTGATTGTCATGTGTGACTGTGCCATGTGTGAGTGTGTCCATGTGTGACTGTGTCCTGTGTGACTGTGCCATGTGTGACTGTGTCCTGTGTGACTGTGTCCTGTGTGACTGTGTCCTGTGTGACTGTGTCCTGTGTGACTGTGTCCTGTGTGACTGTGTCCTGTGTGACTGTGTCCTGTGTGAGTTTGTCCTGTGTGACTGTGCCATGTGTGTGACTGTGTCCTGTGTGACTGTGTCCTGTGTGACTGTGTCCTGTGTGACTGTGTCCTGTGTGACTGTGTCCTGTGTGGACTGTGTCATGTGTGACTTGTGTCCTGTGTGATGTGTCCTGTGTGACTGTGTCCTGTGTGACTGTGTCCTGTGTGACTGTGTCCATGTGTGACTGTGTCCTGTGTGACTGTGTCCTGTGTGACTGTGCCTGTGTGACTGTGCCTGTGGTGACTGTGTCCTGTGTGACTGTGCCATGTGTGACTGTGCCATGTGTTGTGACTGTGCCATGTGTGACTGTGCTGTGTACTGTGTCTGTTGACTGTGCCATGTGTGACTGCCAGTGTGACTGTTCCTGTGTGACTGTGTCCTGTGTGACTGTGCCATGTGTGACTCTGCCCATGTGTGACTGTGTCCTGTGTGACTGTGTCCTGTGTGACTGTGCCATAGTTGTGACTGTGCCTGGTGACTGTGCCGTGTGACTGTGTCCTGTGTGACTGTGTCCTGTGTGACTGTGCCATGTGTGACTGTGTCCTTGTGACTGTGTCCTGTGTGACTGTGCCATGTGTGACTGTGCCACGTGTGACTGTGTCCTGTGTGATTGTGTCCTGTGTGACTGTGCCATGTGTGACTGTGTCCTGTGTGACTGTGTCCTGTGTGACTATGCCATGTGTGACTGTACCATGTGTGACTGTGCCATGTGTGACTGCAATGTGTGACTGTGCCATGTGTGACCGTGCCATGTGTGACTGTGCCACGTGTGACTTTGCAATTTGTGACTGTGCCACGTGTGACTGTGCCATGTGTGACTGTGCCATGTGTGACTGTGTCCTGTGTGACTGTGCCATATGTGACTGCCAAGTGTGACTGTGTAATGTGTGACTGTGCCATGTGTGACTGTGCCATGTGTGACTGTGCCATGTGTTACTGTGCCATGTGTGACTGTGTCCTTGTGACTGTGCCATATGTGACTGTGCCATGTGTGACTGTGCCATGTGTGACTGTGTCTTGTGTGACTGTGCCATGTGTGACTGTGCCATGTTTGACTGTGCCATGTGTGACTCTGCCATGTGTGACTGTGCCATGTGTGCTTTGCTGCCACCAGCTTACTGTGTGACAAACAATATGTTTCCTTTTGGTGATGTTGATGATACAGCTGATGAAGTTGGCCTTTTGTTTCTTTGCTCTCTCTCTGTCTGTCTGTTCCTCTCTTTCTCTCTCTGTCTCTGTCTCCCTTTCTCTCTCTGTGTGTCTCTGTCTCTGTCTCTCTCTTTCTGTCTTTCTCTGTGTCTCTGTCTCTGTCTCTCTCATTGTCTTTATGCACCCTCCCCCCTCTCTCTCAGGTTGACTTTTTTCTCTGTCTATACGCAAATCTCCTTCTCTCTCTCCCTCTCTCTTTCTCTTTCTCTCTCTCTCACTCTTTCTCTTTCTCTCTCTCTCACTCTTTCTCTTTCTCTCTCTCTCACTCTTTCTCTTTCTCTCTCTCTCACTCTTTCTCTCCCCCTCTTTCTGTATGACTCTGTCTCTCCCCCCCCCCCCTCTCTCTACCCTCTAGGAGTCAAATAATGAAGAACAATTTATCTGCGCCTTCAGTATCAATGCTTTACCTGGTTTTGTCAGTGTGTGTATTTCATGTATTCTTCTTTCATATATTGAGTCATTCATTTGTTTTATTTCTTTTTTATTTCTGTTTCTTTCTTCTTGTTTTCCTGCTTCTCCTTTTACCCATTCTCTCTCTCTCTCTCTCTCTCTCTCTCTCTCTCTCTCTCTCTCTCTCTCTCTCTCTCTCTCTTCTCTTTCTTCTCTTTCTTCTCTTTCTCTCTCTCTCTCTCTCTTCTCTTCTCTCTCTTTCTCCTCCTTCTCTCTCATTCAGTATTTTTCTCTCTCACTCAGTATTTCTCACACCCCACACACACACTCTCTCTCTCTCTCTCCTCTCCCCCCCCCCCTCTCTGTCTCTGTCTCTCATTTTTCCTTTGTTTCTGTCTGCCTATGCTGCATGTTGGCAGTGTGAACGTAAAGCTGGCTGTCATATTGATTTTGACAGATAGACAGTTGTACAGCTTGTCGACATGTCTCCATTGATGGGAGACTGCCACAGATACATAATTATACATGTATTGTGTGTTATGGTGCCACAGATACATAATTATACATGTATGTATGTGGTTATGGTGCCACAGATACATAATTATACATGTATGTGTGTGTTATTGTGCCACAGATACATAATTATACAGTCATGTATGTGTGTGTTATTGTGCCACAGATACATAATTATACATGTTGTGTGTTTATGGTGCCACAAATACATAATTATACATGTATGTGTGTGGTTATGGTGCCACAGATACATAATTATACATGTATGTGTGTGTTATTGTGCCACAGATACATAATTATACATGTATGTGTGTTATGTGCCACAGATACATAATTATACATGTTGTGTGTGTTATGGTGCCACAGATACATAATTATACATGTAGTGTGTGGTTGTGGTGCCACAGATACATAATTATACATGTATGTATGTGGTTGTGGTGCCACAGATACATAATTATACATGTATGTGTGTGGTTGTGGTGCCACAGATACATAATTATACATGTATGTATGTGGTTGTGGTGCCACAGATACATAATTATACATGTATGTATGTGGTTGTGGTGCCACAGATACATAATTATACATGTATGTGTGTGTTATTGTGCCACAGATACATAATTATACATGTATGTGTGTGTTATTGTGCCACAGATACATAATTATACATGTATGTGTGTGGTTGTGGTGCCACAAATAAATAATTATACATGTATGTGTGTGTTTATGGTGCCACAGATACATAATTATACATGTATGTGTGTTATTGTGCCACAGATACATAATTATACATGTATGTGTGTGTTATTGTGCCACAGATACATAATTATACATGTATGTATGTGGTTATTGTGCCACAGATACATAATTATACATGTATGTGTGTGTTATTGTGCCACAGATACATAATTATACATGTATGTGTGTTATTGTGCCACAGATACATAATTATACATGTGTGTGTGTGTTATGGTGCCACAGATACATAATTATACATGTGTGTGTGTTATGGTGCCACAGATACATAATTATACATGTATGTGTGTGTTATGGTGCCACAGATACATAATTATACATGTATGTGTGTGTTATTGTGCCACAGATACATAATTATACATGTGTGTGTGTGTTATGGTGCCACAGATACATAATTATACATGTGTGTGTGTGTGTTATGGTGCCACAGATACATAATTATACATGTATGTGTGTGTTATTGTGCCACAGATACATAATTATACATGTATGTGTGTGTTATTGTGCCACAGATACATAATTATACATGTGTGTGTGTGTTATGGTGCCACAGATACATAATTATACATGTATGTGTGTGTTATTGTGCCACAGATACATAATTATACATGTATGTGTGTGTTATTGTGCCACAGATACATAATTATACATGTGTGTGTGTGTTATGGTGCCACAGATACATAATTATACATGTATGTGTGTGTTATTGTGCCACAGATACATAATTATACATGTGTGTGTGTGTTATGGTGCCACAGATACATAATTATACATGTATGTGTGTGTTATTGTGCCTCAGATACATAATTATACATGTATGTGTGTGTTATTGTGCCACAGATACATAATTATACATGTATGTGTGTTATTGTGCCACAGATACATAATTATACATGTATGTGTGTGTTATGGTGCCACAGATACATAATTATACATGTATGTGTGTGGTTATGGTGCCACAGATACATAATTATACATGTATGTGTGTGGTTGTGGTGCCACAGATACATAATTATACATGTATGTGTGTGGTTGTGGTGCCACAGATACATAATTATACATGTATGTGTGTGGTTATGGTGCCACAGATGCATAATTATACATGTATGTGTGTGGTTGTGGTGCCACAGATACATAATTATACATGTATGTATGTGGTTATGGTGCCACAGATGCATAATTATACATGTGTGTGTGTGTGTGTGTGTGTGTGTGTGTGTGTGTGTGTGTGTGTGTGTGTGTGTGTGTGTGTGTGTGTGTGTCTGGTTGATTTGCCGCAGATACATAACTACACATTATATCAGTGATTGTGGTGCCACAGAAACATAATTACACATGTATGTATGTGGTTATGGTGCCACAGATATATAATTATACGTGTGTGTGTGTGTGTCTGTGTGTGTGTGGTGTGACAGATAGATAATTACACACTTATATCTGACTTGTGAAAGGAACTAACTTAATGTTTAACTTGTAAGAGGAACTAACTTATGTTTGACTTGTGAGGGGAACTAACTCATGTCTGACTTGTGAGGGGAACTAACTCATGTCTGACTTATGAGGAAAGTTAACTTATGTCTGACTTGTGAGGGGAACTAACTTATGTTTGACTTGTGAGGGGAACTAACTTATTCTCTCTTGTGAGGGGAACTAACTTATGTTTGACTTGTGAGGGGAACTAACTTATGTCTCTCTTGTGAGGGGAACTAACTTATGTTTGACTTGTGAGGGGAACTAACTTATGTTTGACTTGTGAGGGGAACTAACTTATGTTTGACTTGTGAGGGGAACTAACTTATGTCTGATTTGTGAGGGGAACTAACTTATGTCTGACTACTGGGGGGAACTAACTCATGTCTGACTTGTGAGGGGGGCTAACTTATGTTTGACTTGTGGGGGGAACTAACTCATGTCTGACTTGTGAGGGAACTAACTTATGTTTGACTTGTGAGGGGAACTAATTTATGTTTGACTTGTGAGGGGAACTAACTTATGTTTGACTTGTGAGGGGAACTAACTTATGTTTGACTTGTGAGGGGAACTAACTTATGTCTCTCTTGTGAGGGGAACTAACTTATGTCTGACTTGTGAGGGGAACTAACTTATGTCTGACTACTGGGGGGAACTAACTCATGTCTGACTTGTGAGGGGGGCTAACTTATGTTTGACTTGTGGGGGGAACTAACTCATGTCTGACTTGTGAGGGGACTAACTCATGTCTGACTTGTGAGGGGGAAATAACTTATTTGACTTGGGGGGAACTAACTTATGTTTGACTTGTGAGGGGAACTAACTTATGTCTGACTTGTGAGGGGGGCTAACTCATATCTGACTATGGAGGGGAAACTAACTTATGTTTGACTTGTGAGGGGAACTAACTCATGTCTGACTTGTGAGGGGGCTACTCATGTCTGACTTGTGATGGGAATAACTTATGTTTGACTTGTGAGGGGAACTAACTTATGTCTGACATTTGAGGGGAACTAACTTATGTCTGACTTGTGATGCGACTAACTTATGTTTGACTTGTGAGGGAACTAACTTATGTCTACTTTGTGAGGGGAACTAACTTATGTTTGACTTGTGAGGGGAACTAACTTATGTTGACTTGTGAGGGGAATAACTATGTTTTGTGAGAATACATGTGACTTGTGAGGGGAACTAACTTATGTCTGACTTGTGAGGGGAACTAACTTATGTGTTACGAAGACAGAGAAGGGAGAGCACTTTAATTGATACCAAACCATTGATCTTGACACCGACACTAAAACCTGTCGTGCCCTGTCACTTCCTCAGACCCTCCATCTCCCACCCTATCCTCGTGGAAGCGATCAATGGATAGTGTTGACCTTGTGTGTGACCTGTGACCTCCCCTGACCTTGTGTGACCTGTGAACCTCCCCTCTGTCATCACCCATCTTGCTGTTGCTTCAGGCAACAATACTGTCCTTCACAGCTCTCTATACTGTAGGTCCATGTGTCAAACACACACACACACACACACACACACACACACACACACACACACACACACACACCACACACACACACACACACACACACACACGCATGCACACGCATGCACACACAAACACACACACATACAAACACACATACAAACACACACGCATGCACACACATACACATGTGCGCACGCACACATACACACACGAACACACACACACACATACACATACACACACGCGCGTGCACACATACACACACAACACACACACACACACACACACACAACACACACACACACACACACACACACACACACACACAACACACACACACACTGAAACGCATTCTTTCATACACACAGACACAGATACACACACTTACACATACACACACACCACACACACACACACACACACACACACACACACACACACACACAACACACCACACACACTGAAACGCATTCTTTCATACACACAGAGACACAGATACACACACTTACACATAGACACACACACACACACAACACACACACACCACACACACACACACACACACACACAACACACACACACACAACACACTGAAACGCATTCTTTCATACACACAGAGACACAGATACACACACTTACACATAGACACACACACACACACATACACACACACACACACACACACACACACACACACACACACACACACACACAACACCCCGTCATGCCACTGTGTTATTTCGGTTTCTATCTCCCTGTCTTTTTGCTGTTTGATTAAGCTGTCAAGCCGTGAATAGTTTCTGTAATCAGTCAATGATTTATCAGTGTGTTATCAAGACGTGAATAGTTTCTGTAATCAGTCAGTGATTTATCAGTGTGTTATCAAGCCGTGAATAGTTTCTGTAATCAGTCAGTGATTTATCAGTGTGTTATCAAGCTGTGAATAGTTTCTGTAATTAGTCAATGATTTATCTGTGTGTTATCAAGGTGTGAATAGTTTCTGTAATCAGTCAATGATTTATCAGTGTGTTATCAAGCTGTGAATAGTTTCTGTAATCAGACAATGATTTATCAGTGTGTTATCAAGCTGTCAATTGTAGTCAGTCAATGATTTATCAGTGTGTTATCAAACTGTGATTTCTAGTCAGTCAATGATTATCACTGTTTTATCAAACTGTGAATTGTAGTCAGTCATTTATCAATGTGTTATCAAACTGTGATTTGTAGTCAGTCAGTGGTTTATAAGTGTGTTATCAAGTTGTGACTTGTAGTCAGTCAGTCATTTATCAATGTGTTATCAAACTGTGACTTATAGTCAGTCAGTGGTTTATAAATGTGTTATCAAACTGTGACTTATAGTCAGTCAATGGTTTATCAGTGTGTTATCAAGTTGTGACTTGTAGTCAGTCATTTATCAATGTGTTATCAAGTTGTGACTTGTAGTCAGTCATTTATCAATGTGTTATCAAGTTGTGACTTGTAGTCAGTCAGTGGTTTATCAATGTGTTATCAAGTTGTGACTTGTAGTCAGTCAGTCATTTATCAATGTGTTATCAAGTTGTGACTTGTAGTCAGTCAATGGTTTATCAATGTGTTATCAAGCTGTGAATTGTAGTCAGTCATTTATCAATGTGTTATCAAACTGTGACTTGTAGTCAGTCATTTATCAATGTGTTATCAAACTGTGACTTGTAGTCAGTCAGTGGTTTATCAATGTGTTATCAAACTGTGACTTGTAGTCAGTCAGTGGTTTATCAATGTGTTATCAAACTGTGACTTGTAGTCAGTCTTGTTTATCAATGTGTTATCAAACTGTGATTTATAGTCAGTCAGGTTTATCATGTGTTATCAAACTGTGATTGTAGTCAGTCATTTATCAGTGTGTTATCAAACTGTGACTTGTAGTCAGTCAGTGGTTTATCAATGTGTTATCAAACTGTGACTTGTAGTCAGTCAGTGGTTTATCAATGTGTTATCAAACTGTGACTTGTAGTCAGTCAGTGGTTTATCATGTGTTATCAAACTGTGAATTGTAGTCAGTCATTTATCAATGTGTTATCAAACTGTGAATTGTAGTCAGTCAGTGTTTATCAATGTGTTATCAATTGTGACTTGTAGTCAGTCATTTATCAATGTGTTATCAAGCTGTGACTTGTAGTCAGTCAGTGGTTTATCATGTGTTATCAAACTGTGACATTGTAGTCAGTCAGTCATTTATCAATGTGTTATCAAACGTGGATTGTAGTCAGTCATGTTTATCAATGTGTTATCAAACTGTGACTTGTAGTCAGTCATGGTTTATCAATGTGTTATCAACTGTGACTTGTAGTCAGTCATTTATCAGTGTTATCAAACTGTGATTGTAGTCAGTCAGTGGTTTATCAATGTGTTATCAAACTGTGACTTGTAGTCAGTCATTTATCAATGTGTTATCAAACTGTGACTTGTAGTCAGTCATGTTATCAATGTGTTATCAAACTGTGACTTGTAGTCAGTCATGTTATCAATGTGTTATCAAACTGTGACTTGTAGTCAGTCATTTATCATTGTTATCAAACTGTGACTTGTAGTCAGTCAGTGGTTTATCAATGTGTTATCAAACTGTGACTTGTAGTCAGTCATTTATCAATGTGTTATCAAACTGTGACTTGTAGTCAGTCAGTGGTTTATCAATGTGTTATCAAACTGTGATTTGTAGTCAGTGGTTTATCAATGTGTTATCAAACTGTGATTGTAGTCAGTCATTTATCATGTGTTATCAAACTGTGACTTGTAGTCAGTCAGTGGTTTATCAATGTGTTATCAAACTGTGACTTGTAGTCAGTCATTTGGTTTATCAATGTGTTATCAAACTGTGACTTGTAGTCAGTCAGTGGTTTATCAGTGTGTTATCAAACTGTGATTGTAGTCAGTCATGTTTATCAATGTGTTATCAAACTGTGATTGTAGTCAGTCATGGTTTATCAATGTGTTATCAAACTGTGACTTGTAGTCAGTCAGTGTTTATCAGTGTGTTATCAAACTGTGATTTAGTCAGTCAGTGGTTTATCAATGTGTTATCAAACTGTGATTTGTAGTCAGTCATTTATCAATGTGTTATCAAACTGTGACTTGTAGTCAGTCAGTGGTTTATCAATGTGTTATCAAACTGTGATTTATAGTCAGTCAGTGGTTTATCAATGTGTTATCAACTGTGACTTGTAGTCAGTCATTTATCAATGTGTTATCAAACGTGACTTGTAGTCAGTCAGTGGTTTATCAATGTGTATCAAACTGTGATTTAGTCAGTCAGTTTATCAAGTGTTTCAAACTGTGACTTGTAGTCAGTCATTTATCAATGTGTTATCAAACTGTGACTTGTAGTCAGTCAGTGGTTTATCAATGTGTTTATCAACTGTGACTTGTAGTCAGTCATTTATCAATGTGTTATCAAACTGTGAATTGTAGTCAGTCAGTGGTTTATCAATGTGTTATCAAGTTGTGACTTGTAGTCAGTCATTTATCAATGTGTTATCAAGCTGTGACTTGTAG
>CM060314.1:787971-865471 GCA_030674185.1 Monoplex corrugatus | reverse complement strand
CACACTAACCCTTACTGCCTGCCTGACCACACTGACCCTTACTGCCTGCCTCACCACACTGACCCTTACTGCCTGCCTCACCACACTAACCCTTACTGCCTGCCTCACCACACTAACCCTTACTGCCTGCCTCACCACACTAACCCTTACTGCCTGCCTCACCACACTGACCCTTACTGCCTGCCTCACCACACTGACCCTTACTGCCTGCCTCACCACACTGACCCTTACTGCCTGCCTCACCACACTAACCCTTACTGCCTGCCTCACCACACTGACCCTTACTGCCTGCCTCACCACACTGACCCTTACTGCCTGCCTCACCACACTAACCTTTACTGCCTGCCTCATCACACTAACCCTTACTGCCTGCCTCACCACACTAACCCTTACTGCCTGCCTCACCACACTAACCCTTACTGCCTGCCTCACCACACTAACCCTTACTGCCTGCCTCACCACACTAACCCTTACTGCCTGCCTCACCACACTAACCATTACTACCTGCCTCACCACACTAACCCTTACTGCCTGCCTCACCACACTAACCCTTACTGCCTGCCTCACCACACTATCACAGACAGGGGGAAGGAGAGGGGGCACAGAGGCAAACACAGGAGAAAAGTCTGTGTTGGATACAACAATCTGCCATTCTGACTACACATTCACACCATCTCAAACAGCCCCCACGACCGTGACTGTCATGGATGTGACTGTCATGAATATGACTGTCATGAATGTGACTGTCATGAATGTGACTGTCATGTCTGTGACTGTCATGTCTGTGACTGTCATGAATGTGACTGTCATGAATGTGACTGTCATGAATGTGAGTGTCATGGCTGTGACTGTCATGAATGTGACTATCATGGCTGTGACTGTCATGAATGTGACTGTCATGAATGTGACTGTCATGTCTGTGAATGACATGAATGTGACTGTCAGGAATGTAACTGTCATGGCTGTGACTGTCATGGCTGTGACTGTTATAGCTGCGACTGTCATGAATGTGATTGTCACGAATGTGACTGTCATGAATGTGACTGTCATGAATGTGACTGTCATGAATGTGACTGTCATGAATGTGACTGTCATGTCTGTGACTGTCATGAATGTGACTGTCATGGCTGTGACTGTCATGGCTGTGACTGTCATGAATGTGACTGTCATGGCTGCGACTGTCATGAATGTGATTGTCACGAATGTGACTGTCACGAATGTGACTGTCATGAATGTGACTGTCATGGCTGTGACTGTCATGAATTTGACTGTCATGAATGTGACTGTAATGAATGTGATTGTCATGAATGTGACTGTCATGAATGTGACTGTCATGAATGTGACTGTCATGGCTGTGACTGTCATGAATGTGACTGTTATGGCTGTGACTGTCATGAATGTGACTGTCATGAATGTGACTGTCATGAATGTGATTGTCATGAATGTGACTGTCATGAATGTGACTGTCATGAATGTGACTGTTATGGCTGTGATTGTCATGTATGTGACTGTCATGAATGTGATTGTCATGACTGTGACTGTCATGAATGTGACTGTCATGTCTGTGACTGTCATGAATGTGACTGTCATGTGACTGTCATGGCTGTGACTGTCATGAATGTGACTGTCATGAATGTGACTGTCATGAATGTGACTGTCATGACTGTGACTGTCATGAATGTGACTGTCATGAATGTGATTATCATGACTGTGACGGTCATGAATGTGACTGTCATGAATGTGACTGTCTTGAATGTGACTAGCATGAATGTGACTGTCATGAATGTGACTGTTATGGATGTGACTGTCATGAATGTGACTGTCATGAATGTGATTATCATGAATGTGACTGTCATGAATGTGAATGTCATGAATGTGACTGTCATGAATGTGACTGTCATGACTGTGACTGTCATGAATGTGACTGTCATGGCTGTGACTGTCATGAATGTGACTGTCATGAATGTGACTGTCATGAATGTGACTGTCATGGCTGTGACTATTATGGCTGTGACTGTCATGAATGTGACTGTCAGGGCTGTGACTGTCATGACTGTGACTGTCATGAATGTGACTGTCATGAATGTGACTGTCATGTCTGTGACTGTCATGAATGTGACTGTCATGAATGTGACTGTCATGGCTGTGACTGTCATGAATGTGACTGTCATGAATGTGACTGTCATGAATGTGACTGTCATGAATGTGACTGTCATGAATGTGACTGTCATGAATGTGATTGTCATGAATGTGACGGTCATGAATGTGACTGCTATGGCAGTGACTGTCATGTATGTGACTGTCATGAATGTGACTGTCATGAATGTGACTGTCATGAATGTGACTGTCATGAATGTGACTGTTATGTCTGTGACTGTCATGAATGTGACTGTCATGAATGTGACTGTCATGAATGTGACTGTCATGTCTGTGACTGTCATGAATGTGACTGTCATGGCTTTGACTGTCGTGGCTGTGACTGTCATGACTGTGACTGTCATGAATGTGACTGTCGTGAATGTGACTGTCATGTCTGTGACTGTCATGGCCGTTACTCATGAATGTGACTGTCATGTGTGTGACTGTCATGGCCGTGACTCATGAATGTGACTGTCATGAATGTGACTGTCATGGCTGTGACTGTCATGGCTGTGACTCTCATGAATGTGACTGTCATGAATGTGACTTTCATGGCTGTGACTGTCATGAATGTGACTGTCATGAATGTGACTGTCATGGCTGTGACTGTCATGAATGTGACTGTTATGGCTGTGACTGTCATGACTGTGACCCTCATGAATGTGACTGTCATGAATGTGACTGTCCACGGCTGTTCCAAACGTACTCTTTAGTTGGAGAGGCGAGCGGCCTGGCCTAGCAGTGACCTGACCTACTTTCAGCCTGTGGGGGGGCATTCCATCCCACTGACAGCTGTAGTGCCAGCACAGCGCTGTCAGGGAACAAAAAGGAGTTGGTTGCTAAACAGTCCCAATTTTTAGAGCGCCTTTCAACAGTCTGTCTGATATGTAAGAAATCGTGTAGCCAATATAAACAGCTTTAGAACAAGACTAAATATGACCAGGTTAGTTCAGTAGGCTACTCTACCAAATCTTGTATAACACATACGTAAATTCATGCAGTAACGTAACTCCGTCACGATCTCAGTTTTCTCCCATAAATGTCAACCCCACTAATCAAGCGTTCTAGGTTTTCATGGTCTAACGAAGACGCATTATGCAATCTGTAACACTTCAGCTCCTGTCTTCGCTTATCAGACAAATTTCAATGTTGGCGGGGAAGGAGGGAGCCTCCAGTTAATTACTCTACCATAGCGGCAACTTGACCCGCCCGGTACACTGCCTCTTAGCTGCCGGCTGCAAGAGAAAGTCGACATAGGAGGCCTATAGACTGTTTCTTGTGTGTTTGCACAAAGCCGTGAGAGAGAGAGAGAGAGAGAGAGAGATGGGGTGGGGAGGTGGGGGTGCTTGTGTCTCTCTACAAAGGGTGTGTGTGTGTGTTTGAGAGAGACAGGGAGGGGTTGTGAGTTGGTGAAACAGAGAGACGCTCCCACACACCGGCCTACACCCCTCTACAACCCCCCCTCCCCAATACACTCAGACACAAAGGCAGTTCTAAAGACAGAGAAAGTGAGAAAGAAAGAAACGTGAAACATGAAAAACACTTTGTTATTCAAGGATTGTAGCATTAGGTGCCACAGGACCTGTCTTACAGTTAGTCCTTACTAATCTTCTAATACTACGTGTACAGACATAAAAGTGAAGAACGAAGAGAAAAGTGGACTGTGGAAGAAAAGAAAAAGAATACTAGCTTTTAAACAGAAGGAAACACAGAAAGCATTAAATAAAGAACGAAAAGAAAAAAAATATAAAGGGAATAAAAAGGAGGATGGTGTGTGTGTGTGCGCGCGCACGTGTGTGTGTGTGTGTGTGTGTGTGTGTGTGTGTGTGTGTGTGTGTGTGTGTGTGTGTGTGTGTGTCTCAGAGAGAGAGAGAGAGAGAGAGAGGGGGGACACACAACACAAACTGACACACGCACGCACTGGCACAGACGCACACATCACATAAACATACAGAGACAGACAGACAGACAGACATGCGTCTTCACTTACCAGGTGTCTTTTTCTTTTACGAAAGGGGAGGAGGAAAACACAGGTTAAGTACTCCAATGTCACGAGGTTGGCCACTAGACTTGATAGACGGGGTTATGGCTGTTCTCACTATATACCGTTTATTAGTTGCATTGGTTTATTTTCCTTTGGGTCCGTCTGTTGGAGTCATATAATACATGAGAGTGGGACACTCAGTCATACTCTGTTCTATTCAGCTCCAGTCTAATAAAGTCTCATCATTTTTGATGAACAAAAGCAACTCCAACATTAAAAAAAATATATCAGCTGCTGTTGTTGTCAATTAAACCTGTCAAATCCAGTTCGGTCTATACCGAGATTATCACTGTATAGTAGAATGTAACAGAAATCATGCAATGTTGTTTTCAATTCAGTACGATTTATAATTACCTTTTATGACATATTTTATTTCACAACGACCTAGACCAGCCCATGCTCATGTTTGATTGAAAAAAAACCTGATATTACAATCAGCGACATTGTCTTGGCTAATTTTGTGTACGCATTTTCACTCTATTTTTTTGTGTTTTCTGGTCACTGACAGTAGTTCATGAAGAAATACACACACTGAAGATAGATACCGAAAAAAAAACAACAACAAAAAACAAACACACTCACACACACACACACTCCACGTTACTGGAGTAAAAAACTGAAAATAAACACCTTCACTTCAGCAGACACAGTGCACTAAATACTCATTCAATTCCACGTTACTGGAGTAAAAGATTGTGTGCCCCACTCTTATTAGCACCACTTGCTCCACTAAAGAATTAAAATTAATTTCACTGTCTGACTAGCACAGACGATGTGTTGATACGGCAAACATATACCCAAAACGATTGCAAATAAATAGTAAACGACTAAACAAGAAATTCTGAAACTTGGTGTAGTTCAAGACAAGGGAAAATTCTTTTAACTGACAAAAGATAGGCGCCAACAAAACCTTGACTGCACTGTAATCCGCTTCCAAAGAGAGTGAAAAGGCGCCACTTTTTAACAGAGACAAAGAAGGGAAGTACTCCGTGACCTTGATGGTAGGCAGTGGAATGTCTGGCACTGACGCTATCAGGGGTCACGGGCTGGGTCAGCCGCCCGCGCCCTAGCCCTAACTAAACGTGCCGTTTTTCTCCTCTCTGTACAGCCGTGTGTCATGAATGTGACTGTCATGAATGTGACTGTCATGAATGTGACCCTCATGAATGTGACTGTCATGAATGTGACCCTCATGAATGTGACCCTCATGAATGTGACTGTCATGAATGTGATTGTCATGAATGTGACTGTCATGAATGTGACTGTCATGACTGTGACTGTCATGAATGTGAACCTCATGACTGTGACCCTCATGAATGTGACTGTCATGAATGTGACTCATGAATGTGACTGTCATGAATGTGACTGTCATGAATGTGACTGTCATGATTGTGACTGTCATGAATGTGACTGTCATGACTGTGACCGTCATGGCTGTGACTGTCATGAATGTGATTGTCATGAATGTGACTGTCATGAATGTGACTGTCATGAATGTGACTGTCATGAATGTGACTCATGAATGTGACTGTCATGAATTTGACTGTCATGAATGTGACCCTCATGAATGTGACTGTCATGAATGTGACTGTCATGACTGTGACCATCATGGCTGTGACTGTCATGAATGTGATTGTCATGAATGTGACTGTCATGAATGTGACTGTTATGGCTGTTACTGTCATGAATGTGACTGTCATGGCTGTGACTGTCATGGCTGTGACTGTCATGAATGTGACTGTCATGAATGTGACTGTCATGAATGTGACTGTAATGAATGTGACTGTTATGGCTGTGACTGTCATGAATGTGACTGTCATGGATGTGACTGTCATGGCTGTGACTGTCATGAATGTGACTGTCATGAATGTGACTGTCATGAATGTGACTGTCATGAATGTGACTGTTATGACTGTGACTATCATGGCTGTGACTGTCATGAGTGTGATTGTCATGAATGTGACTGTCATGAATGTGACTGTCATGAATGTGACTGTCATGAATGTGACTCATGAATGTGAGTGTCATGGCTGTGACTGTCATGAATGTGACTATCATGGCTGTGACTGTCATGAATGTGACTGTCATGAATGTGACTGTCATGTCTGTGAATGACATGAATGTGACTGTCAGGAATGTAACTGTCATGGCTGTGACTGTCATGGCTGTGACTGTTATAGCTGCGACTGTCATGAATGTGATTGTCACGAATGTGACTGTCATGAATGTGACTGTCATGAATGTGACTGTCATGAATGTGACTGTCATGAATGTGACTGTCATGTCTGTGACTGTCATGAATGTGACTGTCATGGCTGTGACTGCCATGGCTGTGACTGTCATGAATGTGACTGTCATGGCTGCGACTGTCATGAATGTGATTGTCACGAATGTGACTGTCACGAATGTGACTGTCATGAATGTGACTGTCATGGCTGTGACTGTCATGGATGTGACTGTCATGAATGTGACTGTCATGAATGTGACTGTCATGAATGTGACTGTCATGAATGTGACTGTCTGATGTGACTGTCATGAATGTGATGTCATGAATGTGACGTCATGATGTGACTGCATGGTGTGACTGTCATGTATGGACTGTCATGAATGGACTGTCATGAAGTGACTGTCATGAATGTGACGTCATGAATTGACTGTATGATGTGACTGTCATGATTGACTTCATGAATGTGACTGTCATGATGTGACTGTCATGCGTGACTGTCATGAATGTGACTGTCATGAATTGTGGACTGTCAGACTGTGACTGTCATGAATGTGACTGTCATGAATGTGACTGTCATGTGTGACTGTCATGCGTATCATGATGTGACTGTCTGTGTGACTTCATGATGTGACTGTCATGAATGTGACTGTCATGGCTGTGACTGTCATGAATGTGACTGTCATGATGTGACTTCATGGCTGTGACGTCATGAATGTGACTGTCATATGGCGTCAGTGTGACTGTCATATGGATATGTGACTGTCATGATGTGACTTCATGATGTGACTGTCATGAATGTGACTGTCATGAATGTGACTGTCATGAATGTGAATGTCATGAATGTGACTCATGATGTGACTGTCATGAATGTGACTCATGATGGCTCATGAATGTGACTGTCATGAATGTGACTGCATGAATGTGACTCATGAATGTGACTGTCATGATGTGACTGTCATGATGTGACCTCATGATGTGACTCATGAATGTGACTGTCATGAATGTGGACTGTCAGAATGTGACTGTCATGATGTGACTGTCATGAATGTGACTCATGATGTGACTGTCATGATGTGACTGTCATGGCTGTGACTGTCATGAATGTGACTGTCATGAATGTGACTGTCATGATGTGACTGTCATGAATGTGACTGTCTATGTGACTGTGACTGTCATATGTGTCTGTGACTCATGAGTGACTGTCATGAATGACTGTCATGGAATGTGACTGTCATGAATGTGATGTCATGAATGTGACTGTCATGAATGTGACTGTCATGAATGTGACTGTTATGGTGTACTGCAGAATGTGACTCATGTGTGACTGTCATGGCTGTGACTGTCATGAATGTGACTGTCATGAATGTGACTGTCATGAATGTGACTGTAATGAATGTGACTTTTATGGCTGTGACTGTCATGAATGTGACTGTCAGGATGTGATGTCATGGCTGTGACTGTCATGAATGTGACTGTCATGAATGTGACTGTCATGAATGTGACTGTCATGAATGTGACTGTCATGAATGTGACTGTCATGACTGTGACCTCATGGCTGTGACTGTCATGAGTGTGATTGTCATGAATGTGACTGTCATGAATGTGACTGTCATGAATGTGACTCATGAATGTGACTGTCATGAATGTGACTGTCATGTATGTGACTGTCATGAATGTGACTGTCATTAATGTGACTGTCATGAATGTGACTGTCAGATGTGACATCATGGCTGTGACTGTCATGAATGTGACTGTCATGAATGTGACTGTCATGAATGTGACTGTCATGGCTGTGACTGTCATGAATGTGACTGTCATGGCTGTGACTGTCATGGCTGTGACTGTCATGAATGTGACTGTCATGAATGTGACTGTCATGAATGTGACTGTCATGGGTGTGACTGTCATGAATGTGACTGTCATGAATGTGACTGTCATGATTGTGACTGTCATGAATGTGACTGTCATGAATGTGACTGTCATGGCTGTGACTGTCATGAATGTGACTGTTATGCTGTGACTGTCATGACTGTGACCTCATGAATGTGACTGTCATGAATGTGACTGTCATGAATGTGACTGTCATGAATGTGACTGTCATGAATGTGACCTCATGAATGTGACTGTCATGAATGTGAACCTCAAGACTGTGACCTCATGAATGTGACTGTCATGAATGTAACTCATGAATGTGACTGTCATGAATGTGACTGTCATGAATGTGACTGTCATGATTGTGACTGTCATGAATGTGACTGTCATGACTGTGACCGTCATGGCTGTGACTGTCATGAATGTGATTGTCATGAATGTACAGTCATGAATGTGACTGTCATGAATGTGACTGTCATGAATGTGACTCATGAATGTGACTGTCATGAATTTGACTGTCAGAATGTGCACCCTCATGAATGTGACTGTCATGAATGTGACTGTCATGACTGTGACATCATGGCTGGACTGTCATGAATGTGATGTCATGAATGTGACTGTTATGGCTGTGACTGTCATGGCTGTGACTGTCATGATGTGACTGTCATGAATGTGACTGTCATGAATGTGACTGTAATGAATGTACTGTTATGGCTGTGACTGTCATGAATGTGACTGTCATGGCTGTGACTGTCATGGCTGTGACTGTCTGAATGTGACTGTCATGAATGTGACTGTCATGGATGTGACTGTCATGAATGTGACTGTCATGACTGTGACCTTCATGGCTGTGACTGTCATGAGTGTGATTGTCATGAATGTGACTGTCATGAATGTGACTGTCATGAATGTGACTGTCATGAATGTGACTCATGAATGTACTGTCATGAATGTGACTGTCATGAATGTGACTGTCATAATGTGACTGTCATGAATGTGACTGTCATGATGTGACCATCATGGCATGTGACTGTCATGAATGTGATTGTCATGAATGTGACTGTCATGAATGTGACTGTCATGACTGTGACTGTCATGAATGTGACTGTCATGGCTGTGACTGTCATGAATGTGACTGTCATGAATGTGACTGTCATGAATGTGACTGTCATGAATGTGACTGTCATGGCTGTGACTGTCATGGCTTGACTGTCATGAATGTGACTGTCGTGGCTTTGACCTCGTGGCTGTGACTGCATGGCCGTGACTCATGAATGTGACTGTCATGGCTGTGACTGTCATGAATGTGACTGTCATGAATGTGACTGTCATGCTGTGACTGTCAATGGCCTGTCATGAATGTGACTGTCATGAATGTGACTGTCATGCGTGACTGTCATGAATGTGACTGTCATGAATGTGACTGTCAATCGTGACTGTCATGGCCGTGACTCATGATGTGACTGTCATGGCTGTGACTGTCATGAATGTGACTGTCATGAATGTGACTGTCATGGTGTGACTGTCATGTGTGACTGTTCATGAATGACTGTCATGATCTGTGACTGTCATGATGGACTGATCATGAATGTGACTGTCATGAATTGACTTCATGATGTGACTGTTCTGAATGTGACTGTCATGAATGTGACTGTCATGAATGTGACTGTCATGCTGTGACTGTCATGGCCTGCTCTGATGGACTGTCATGGCTTTGACCTCGTGCATGTTGACTGTCATGAATGTGACTGTCATGAATGTGACTGTCATGAATTTGTCTGTCATGATGTGACGTCATGAATGTGACTGTCATGAATGTGACTGTCATGAACTGTGACTGTATGGACTGTGACTGTCATGAATGTGACTGTCATGAATGTGACTGTCATGAATGTGACTGTCATGAATGTGACTGTCATGGTATTGTGACTGTCATCGATGTGACTGTCATGAATGTGACTGTCATGAATGTGACTGTCTATGTTGTGACTGTCTTGAATGTGACTTCATGAATGTGACTGTCATGAATGTGACTGCTGAATGTGACTGTCATGGATGTGACTGTCATGATTGTGACTGTCATGAATGTGACTGTCATGGCTGTGACTGTCATGAATGTGACTGTCATGAATGTGACTGTCATGGCTGTGACTGACATGAATGTGACTGTCATCAATGTGACTGTCATCAATGTGACTGTCATGAATGTGACTGTCATAATGTGACTGTCATATGAATTAGTGTGACTGTCTAGAATGTGACTCATGGCTCGATGACTCATGAATGTGACTGTCATGGCTTTCGACTGTCAGTGCTGTGACTGTCATGGCCGTGACTGTCATGAATGTGACTGTCATGAATGTGACTGTCATGGATTTGACTGTCGTGTGTGTGACTGTCATGGCTCGTGACTCATGAATGTGACTGTCATGAATGTGACTGTCATGTCTGTGCTGGCTGCCTGATCATGAATGTGACTGTCATGAATGTGACTGTCATGGCTGTGACTGTCATGAATGTGACTGTCATCACTGTGACTGTGATGAATGTGACTGTTCATGACATGTGACTGTCATGAATGTGACTGTGATGAATGTGACTGTGATGCTGTGACTGATCATGATGTGATGTATGATTGACTGTCATGAATGTGACTGTCATGAATTGACTGCTCATGAATGTGACTGTCATGAATGTGACTGTCATGAATGTGACTGTCATGAATGTGACTGTCATGAATGTGATTGTCATGAATGGACCTCATGACTGTGACGTCATGAATGTCACTGTCATGGCTGTGACGTCATGATGTGATGCATGTATGTGACGTTATGGCTGACTGTCATGAATGTGACTGTCATGACTGTGACTGTCATGAATGTGATGTCATCATTGACTGTCATGACTTGACTGTCATGAATGTGACTGTCATGGCTCGTGACTGTCATGAATGTGACTGTCATGAATGTGACTGTCATGAATGTGATGTAATGAACTGTGACTGTCATGACTGTGACTGTCATGGATGTGACTGTCATGAATGTGACTGTTATGGCTGTGCTGTCTGAATGTGACTGTCATGAATGTGACTGTCATGAATGTGACTGTCATGAATGTGATGCATGTGTGACTGTCATGAATGTGACTGTATGCATGTGACTGTCATGAATGTGACTGTCATGAATGTGACTGTCATGAATGTGACTGTCATGATTGTGATGTCATGATGTGACTGTCATGAATGTGACTGTATGCTGTGACTGTCCTGAATGTGACTGTCATGGCTGTGACTGTCATGAATGTGACTGTCATGGCTGAATGTCATGACGTGAATGAGACTTCATGAATGTGACTGTCATGATGTGACTGTCATGAATGTGACTGTATGGCTGTGACTGTCATGAATAGTGACTGTCATGATGTGACTGTCATGGCTGTGACTGTCATGAATGTGACTGTCATCAATGGACTGTGACATGAATGACTGTCATGAATGTGACTGTCCTGAAGTGACTGTCCTGAATGTACTGTCATATGCTGTGACTGTCATGAATGTGACTGTCCATGAATGTGACTATCATGATGTGACTGTCATGAATGGACGTCTGATGTGACTGTCATGAATGTGACTGTCATGTGTGACGTCATGAATATGACGTCATGAATGTGACTGTCATGATGTGACTGTCATGAATGTGACTGTCATCTAATGTGAATGTCATGATGTGACTGTCATGGCATGTGACTCATGAATGTGACTGTCATGGACTGTGACTGTCATGAATGTGATGTCATGAATGTGACTGTCATGAATGTGACTGTCATGGCTGTGACTGTCATGAATGTGACTTGTCATGAATGTGAATGTCATCAATTTGACTGTCATGACTGTGACTGTCATGAATGTGACTGTCATGGCTGTGACTGTCATGAATGTGATTGTCATGAATGTGACTGTCATGAATGTGACTGTCATGAATGTGACTGTCATGAATGTGACTGTCATGAGACTGTCATGCGTGACTGTCATGAATGTGACTGTCATGGCTGTGACTGTCGTGAATGAGACTGTCATGAATGTGACTGTCATGATTGTGACTGTCATGAATGTGACTGTCATGGCTTTGACCGTCTGGCTGTGACTGTCATGGCTATGACTGTCATGAATGTGACTGTCATGAATGTGACTGTCTGTGTGACTGTATGAATGTGACTGTCATGAATGTGACTGTCATGGCTGTGACTGTCATGAATGTGAACTGTCATGAATGTGACTGTCATGTCATGAGACTTTCATGATGTGACGTCATGATTGTGACTGTCATGAATGTGACTGTCATGTCTTTGACTGTCATGGCTGTGACTGTCATGATGTGACTCATAATGTGACTGTCATGAATGTGACTGTCATGGCTGTGACTGTCATGCGTGACTCATGAATGTGACTGTCATGAATGTGACTGTCATGAATGTGACTGTCATGAATGTGACTGTCATGAATGTGACTTCATGAATGTGACTGTCATGGCTGTGACTGTCATGAATGTGACTGTCATGAATGTTGACTTTCGTGGCTCTGACCTTCATGACTTGTGACTTTCATGACTGTGACTTTCACGACTGTGACTTTCATGGCTGTGACCTTCATGACTTTGACCTTCATGACTTGTGACCTTCATGACTATGACCTCAACGAATATGACCTTAATGATTATGGTCTTCATGACTACGACCTTAATGACTTATTACAATGACCTTCATAAATTTTACTTTCTTGACTGTGACTTTCATGACTGACCTTTATGACTGTGATCTCCATGACTATGACCTTCATGACTATAACTTTTATGGCTGTGATCCATGGCTATGACCTTCATGACTATGACCCTCTTGAATGTGACCTTCATGTCTGAAACCTTTATCATCATGACCTTTGCGATTTTTATTTTCATGACTGTGACCTTTATGACCATGACCTTTCTGACTGTGATCCCAGATCATGACCTTCATGCCTGTGACTTTCATGACTGTGACCTTCATGACCGTGAACTTTATGACTATGACCTTCATTACTAAGACCCAATACTATGACTATCATGACTGTGATCTCCATGACTTTGACCTTCATGACTGTACCCTTCATGATCGTGACCTTAGGGACTATGACCTTCATCGCTGTGATCCAAGATTATGACCTTCATGACTGTAACCTTCACGACCGTGACCTTTAGGACTATTATCTTCATTGCTTTGATTTTCACGACTGTTAGCCATGACCTTGACCTTCATGACTGTGACCTTCATGACTGTGACCTTCATGACTGTGACCTTCATGGCTGTGATCTTCCCAACACTGGCCCGCATGACTGTGACTTTAGTCCAAGTATATGTACATCTGCTTCTGAGAAGTTTGCGGTAGATGCTTCTCTCCTCCCTCCCCCCTCCCCATTCCAGAAATGATTCAGAATTGTGAGTAATGGCCCGTGACTTGGTGCTATGGCGATGACACGTTAGGTGTCCGGACTACAACCACGTGGGATGATAACCATTTTGTTGAATGAAATCTTCGTGGCTGTAAGTGAAATGACTGCTGTAGTCAGCAGACGGCTCGGTACAAGTTTGCTGTCCTTGGGTCTGAACAGACCTTACTAATCTTCACAGAAATTATCAACAGCAGTGCAGTTTCTGTCTGAGTGTGGCCTGGGGGAAACCAATAGTGATTATGTTTGTAAAGTTTCTGACACTGTAACAACAACCTGAATGAATCTCAGTTAAGCTGAGCGATATGAGATAACACCACTAAAAAGATCGGAAAACGCCTCGAAAAAGATGAAATAACACCCAAGAAAAAGATTAGATGACGCCTCTGAAAAAGATGAGATAACGTTACTGAAGAACATGGCATAATACCCCTGAAAAAGATGGGATAACGTCCTTGACAAAGACTAGATAATGACCCTGGTAAAAATGGCACAATTCCATCAAAAATGGGTAACGTCCCTGAAAAGGATGTGATAACGCCCATGAAAAGGATGTGATAACACCCCTGAAAAAGATGTGATAACACCCTAAAAGGAAGGATAACACCCCTAAAATGATGTAATAACACCCTGAAAATGATGATAACACCCCTGAAAATGATGTGAAACCCCCTGAAAAAGATGGATAACACCCTGAAGAATGATGGATAACACCCCTGAAAAAGGATGTGATAACACCCCTTGAAAAGACTATGATAAGACCCTGAAAAAATGGAACACATCCCATGAAAAGATGTGAACGCCTCTGAAAATGATGTGATAACCCCCTGAAAAGGATGTGATAACACCCCTGAAAAGATGTGATAACACCCCTGAAAAGGATGTGATAACACCCCTGAAAAGATGTGGTAACACCCCTGAAAAGTAGGTTACACCCCTGAAAATGATGTGATAACACCCCTGAAAAGGATGTGATAACCCCCTGAAAAGATGGGGATACACCCCTGAAAAGGAGTGATAACACCCCTGAAAAGTATGTGATAACACCCCTGAAAAGGATGTGATAACACCCCTGAAAAGTATGGTATACACCCCTGAAAAGGATGATAACGCCCCTGAAAGTATGTAACACCCCTGAAAAGGATGTGTACACCCCTGAAAAGGATGTGATAACCCCCTGAAAAGTATGGTGATACACCCCTGAAAAGGATGTGATAACACCCCTGAAAAGTATGGTATACACCCCTGAAAAGGAATGTGATAACACCCCTGAAAAGGATGTGATAACACCCCTGAAAAGTATGTGATAACACCCCTGAAAAGGATGTGATAACACCCCTGAAAAGGATGTGATAACACCCCTGAAAAGGATGTATAACACCCCTGAAAAGATGTGATAACACCCCTGAAAAGATGTGATAACACCCCTGAAAAGGATGTGATAACACCCCTGAAAAGTGATGTGATAACACCCCTGAAAGGATGTGATAACACACCCCTGAAAAGTATGTAAACACCCCTGAAAAGTATGTGTAACACCCCTGAAAAGGAGTGATAACACCCCTGAAAAGGATGTGATAACACCCCTGAAAAGGATGGGGATACACCCCTGAAAAGGATGTGATAACACCCCTGAAAAGTATGTGATAACACCCCTGAAAAGGATGTGATAACACCCCTGAAAAGGATGTGATAACACCCCTGAAAAGTATGGTATACACCCCTGAAAAGGATGTGATAACACCCCTGAAAAGGATGTGATAACACCCCTGAAAAGTATGGGGATAACACCCCTGAAAAGGATGTGATAACACCCCTGAAAAGATGGTATAACACCCATGAAAAGTTGATACCCCTGAAGAGTGATAACACCCATGAAAGAGGATACCTGAAAGATAACACCCCATGAAAAGATGTAGTAACACCCTGAAAAGGATGTGTGATGAAACACCCCTGAAAAAGGATGTGATAACACCCCTGAAAAGTGATAAATGAAAGAGTACACCCCTGAAAAGGATGTGATAACACCCCTGAAAAGGATGTGATAACACCCCTGAAAAGGATGTGATAACACCCCTGAAAAGATGGATAACACCCCGAAAAGATGTGAAAACGGCATGAAAAGGATGGATGCACAGCCACGGGATATCGCACAAGAACTCACAAATATTTCAGATGAGATAAATCACACTCTCTGCGTCTGATTACCCATTGATATCGATGTCTGAAGGGGAGAGAGAGAGAACAGAAGAGAGAGAGAAGAGAGAAGAGAGACAAGAGAACAGAGAGAGAGAGAAGAAGAAAGAGAGAGAACAGAGAGAGAAAGAAAGAAGAGAGAGACAGAAGAAGAAAGACAGACAGAGAGACGAGACAGAGACAGAGCAACAGTACAGGACAAACAAGAGAGACAGGCACAGACATAGACACAGACAGACAGACAAGAAGAGAGAGAGAGACATCCAGACAGACAGAGAGAAAGAAAGAGAAGAGAGAGAGAAAAGAGAGAAAAGAGAGAGTGTGTGTGTGTGTGTGTGCGCGCGCGCGCGCGCGTGTGTGTATGTGTTTGATTCTTTCAAGAATGTCTTGTTTGTTTGGTTTGCTGAACCAGAAGACGTATTTAACAACCAGATAAGACAGGCGGAAAGTTTCGGCCAACTGGCCTTTGTTAAGCGTAAATATAAGATCACAAACGAACAAACATCAAATACAAAAATTAGGAGAAAAAGGACTAAAACTTCCCCGCTGCTTCGTCCAATGGGAGAAAAAGGATTGAATCTCTCTCTCTCCCCCCCCCCCCCCCACCATTGTTTTTTTTTAAATGCAACGAGCATTTTTTAACTTGACTGTTTACACTTTACTTTTTATTATTATTATCATTATTATTATTACTATCATTGTCATTATCATTATAATTATTTTTATTGTTATCATTATTGTTATTATGTTACTATTACTACTACTACTACCACCACCACCACCACTACTACTACTACTGCTACTACTACTGCTACTACTATCATTATTATTACTATCATTATCATCTGCAGTTGTTACTGTAATTAGAATGCCGTGTTCTTTCCCTGATCAGGTTCTGGCACCCTGAGGTAATGATAATGATAACAGTAGTAATAAGTGATGATGATGATGATGATGATGATGACGACGAGACGACGACGACGACGACGATGATGATGATGATGACGACGACGACACGAAACGACGACGACGACGACGTGAATATGAGACGACGAATACGATGACATGATGATGATAATGATGAATGATGACGAGACGATGACGATGACGACGACGACGAAACAGACGACGACGAAGACGACGACGATGATGATGATGATGATGATGAGAGACGACTATGACGATGATGACGATGATGATGATGATGGTGATGATGATATATTCATAAGGCCCCGAATGTTGAGATACAAATCAAATCAAAGCGCCCTCTCTCGTCCTCTACTAAAACATTCATTCACAGTGACCAACACTCAATGGCACAAAGCACACACATACTGGGGTGGGTGGTGTACAGGAGGGGGGTAGGACAAAGGGGTGGGCACGTAGAGGAGGAAAATCACTGCTGGACAGAAAGGTGTGTCTTCATGTCAGACAAAGGAAAATCACTGCTGGACAGAAAGGTGTGTCTTCATGTCAACAAAGGAAAATCACTGCTGGACAGAAAGGTGTGTCTTTATGTCAGACAAAGGGAAATCACTGCTGGACAGAAAGGTGTGTCTTCATGTAGACAAAGGAAAATGACTGCTGGACAGAAAGGTGTGTCTTCATGTCAGACAAAGGGAAATCACTGCTGGACAGAAAGGTGTGTCTTCATGTCATACAAAGGGAAATCACTGCTGGACAGAAAGGTGTGTCTTTTATGTCAGACAAAGGAAAATCACTGCTGGACAGAAAGGTGTGTCTTTATGTCAGACAAAGGGAAATCACTGCTGGACAGAAAGGTGTGTCTTTCATGTCAGACAAAGGGAAATCACTGCTGGACACAAAGGTGTGTCTTCATGTCAGACAAAGGGAAATGCACTGCTGGACACAAAGGTGTGTCTTTCATGTCAGACAAAGGAGACATTCACAGTGGACAGAAAGGTGAGCTCATTTCGTAGTATGGGACCCTGACACAAAGTTGCTAGTGACCCAAAGGAAATCACTGCTGGACCAAGGAATCTGGACACTCATGTCACGAGGAAACAGGTGTGACGTGGAAAAGAAGGTGAGTCATTCCGTGAGGCAGGTCACACACAGTAACAAGGACCAATACCTTGAATGAACCAACCATGATAGTCAACATAATAGTAATACATTGATACACCTTAGCATAATGTCTGATATTTTGTATGGAATTCTTTGAAAAACAGGCAACCAGTGGAGACTGACATGGGACACACACTTATCACTGTCCTTTCTGTCTCTGTTCGTCTCTCTCTCTATCTCTCCCTCTCTCCCCCTCTCCTCCCCCCCCCCCCTCTCTCTCTCTGTCACGTCTCTCTGTCTGTCTGTCTCTCTCCCCTTCTCTCTCTCCCCTTCTCTCTCTCACTGTCTCTCTCTGTCTCTGTCTGTCTGTCTGTCAATCTCTCTCTCTCTATGTCTGTCTGTCTGTGTGTCTGTCTGTCGCACTCTCTCTCTCTCTCTCTCTCTCTCATTCTGTGTCTGTGTCTCTGTCTCCCACTCTTTCTATCACACACACACACTCTCTCTCTCATTCTCTCTCTCTCTGGCTCTGTCTGTCTGTCTGTCTGTTTATCTCTGTCTGTCTGTCTCTGTCTGTCTGTCTCTGTCTGTCTCTATCTCTGTCTCTGTCTGTCTCTCATTCTCTCCTTCTCTCTCTCTCTCTTTCTCTCTCTCTCTCTCCTTCTTCTCTCTCTCTCTCTCCTCTCTCTCTCTCTCTCTCTCTCTCTCTCTCACTCTGTCACTCTGTCAAGTCTGTTGACTTACTGGTCAGAAAGCTATCATCGGTTATGTGGAGCTGTTACTAAAAATAGCCTGCCTTGTCCCCAGCTTGATAGATCAGGTTTCCCCCAGTGATTTATCGCATGTGGCACGGCACTTTGGGGACCCCTCCATCCCTCCATCCCGCCATCCTTCCATCCCTCCCTCCACCCCTCCCTCCCTCCCTCCACCCTTCCATCCTTCCACCCCTCCCTCCCTCCCTCCACCCTTCCATCCATCCCCCATCCATCCCCCATCCATCCCTCCATCCACCCCATCCCTCCCTCCCTCCTTCCATCCTTCCATCCTTCCATCCTTCATCCTTCCATCCTTCATCCTTCCATCCCTCTTTGTCTCTCTCATATTCCGACATAATTCCGGAAAAGGTAAAGCTATATACACAAAAATCGTCATGTTCGATGATACTTGTGTGAGTCATCGTTAAGGAATTCACTGAACGCTGCAGGATTTTAATTCCTACATTGCTTTGAGTTAGTGTCGTGAATGTTGCGTGATTTCAAGGTTGGTGCTGCAAATCTTTTACAACTGTTTGGTTTTGGTCATATGTTCTAGCATTAGGATTGTCAGTAAATACTATGTGAATTTTCGACTGTGTGGTAGACTGTAAAATAATAATTACAGTATTTATACGGCGCCAAATCTTGACAATTCAAATCAAAGCGCACTCGCGCACCAGGCATTATCATACAATCGACAAAGATCACTTTACAATATTGAATACACAGACTGAGAGAAAGAAGTAGTCATAGGATTCATCATTGGGAAAAGAGGTGGGTTTTTAAATTGGATGTAAAAGTATATGTAGAAAGAGTAGGTGTTAGGCAAAGGCAGAGCGGAAGTCTATTCCAGACTGACGGTCCTGAGACAGCAAAAGAACACTGGCTAACACTTGATAGTTTAAATCTAGGGACCTGAAGGGAAAGACTTTTTGAAACTGAGCGCAAGCTGCGAGTTGGCGTGTAAATGTTGATGTCGCAAAGATATGATGGAGCAGACTGGTGAATAGATTTGTAACACAAGGTATCCAGCTTGTATTCAATTCTTTTTAAGACAGGCAACCAGTGAAGAAAGCGAAGGGGAGGAATAATATGATCAAACTTTTTCTTTTTGAGGACAAGACGAGCAGCTATGTTTTATATGCATTGCAGACACAGGAGAGAAGAGCATTACAATAATCAAGCCGAGACAAAATGAGAGATGTATGACATAAAAGAATGAAAGTCAGTTTGGTGTGACGTTATTAATCATTGGTTCCACGCACAGTGAAAGTCTAGCATTTAGAAAATAGTTTGTTTGTAATCATTTGTTTCTATCGCATGTCGCCTTCCTGTTGTCTTTGACTTGACTGGACTTGTAGGACTTAGAGGTCTAAGCCTGTTTGTGGATCCTTTCTGTAGAGGTCTAAGTCTGATTGTGGATCCTTTTTGTACAGGTCTAAGTCGATTGTGGATCCTTTTTGTACAGGTCTAAGTCTGATTGTGGATCCTTTTTGTACAGGTCTAAGTCTGATTGTGGATCCTTTTTGTACAGGTCTAAGCCTGTTTGTGGATCCTTTTTGTAGAGGTCTAAGCCTGTTTGTGGATCCTTTTTGTAGAGGTCTAAGTCTGTTTGTGGATCCTTTTTGTAGAGGTCTAAGTCTGATTGTGGATCCATTTTGTAAGGTCTAAGCCTGATTGTGGATCCATTTTGTAGAGGTCTAAGCCTGTTTGTGGATCCTTTTTGTAGAAGTCTAAGCCTGTTTGTGGATCCTTTTTGTAGAGGTCTAAGCCTGTTTGGATCCTTTTTGTATAGGTCTAAGTCTGATTGTGGATCCTTTTTGTAAGAGATCTAAGCCTGTTTGTGGATCCTTTTTGTAGAGGTCTAAGCCTGTTTGTGGATCCTTTTTGTAGAGGTCTAAGTCTGATCGTCGATCCTTTTTGTAGATGTCTAAGCCTGTTTGTGGATCCTTTTTATAGAGGTCTAAGCCTGATTGTGGATCCTTTTTGTAGAGGTCTAAGTCTGATCGTCGATCCTTTTTGTAGATGTCTAAGCCTGTTTGTGGATCCTTTTTGTACAGGTCTAAGCCTGTTTATGGATCCTTTTTGTAGAGGTCTAAGTCTGTTTATGGATCCTTTTTGTAGAGGTCTAAGCCTGTCAGTTCTTTTTGTAGAGGTCTAAGTCTGTCGGTCCCTTTTGTAGAGGTCTAAGCCTGTTTGTGGATCCTTTTTGTAGAGGTCTAAGTCTGTTTATGGATCCTTTTTGTAGAGGTCTAAGCCTGTCAGTTCTTTTTGTAGAGGTCTAAGTCTGTCGGTCCCTTTTGTAGAGGTCTAAGCCTGTTTGTGGATCCTTTTTGTAGAGGTCTAAGCCTGTTTGTGGATCCTTTTTGTAGAGGTCTAAGTCTGTCAGTTCTTTTTGTAGAGGTCTAAGTCTGTCAGTTCTTTTTGTAGAGGTCTAAGTCTGTCAGTTCTTTTTGTACAGGTCTAAGTCTGTCGGTTCTTTTTGTAGAGGTCTAAGTCTGTCGGTTCTTTTTGTAGAGGTCTAAGTCTGTCAGTTCTTTTTGTAGAGGTCTAAGTCTGTTGATCTTTTTTGTAGAGGTCTAAGTCTGTCGGTTCTTTTTGTACAGGTCTAAGTCTGTCAGTTCTTTTTGTAGAGGTCTTAGTCTGTTTGTCAGTCCTTTTTGTAGAGGTCTAAGTCTGTCAGTTCTTTTTGTAGAGGTCTAAGTCTGTCGATCTTTTTTGTAGAGGTCTAAGTCTGTCGATCTTTTTTGTAGAGGTCTAAGTCTGTCGGTTCTTTTGGTGGAGGTCTAAGCCTGTTTGTCAGTCCTTTTTGTAGAGGTCTAAGTTTCCGGTCCTTTTTGTAGAAGTCTAAGTCTGTTTGTCGGTCCTTTTTGTAGAGGTCTAAGCCTGTTTGTCGGTCCTTTTTGTAGAGGTCTAAGCCTGTTTGTCGGTCCTTTTTGTAGAGGTCTAAGCCTGTTTGTCGGTCATTTTTTGTAGAGGTCTAAGCCTGTTTGTCGGTCCTTTTTGTAGAGGTCTAAGCCTGTTTGTCGGTCATTTTTTGTAGAAGTCTAAGCCTGTTTGTCGGTCATTTTTTGTAGAAGTCTAAGCCTGTTTGTCGGTCATTTTTTGTAGAAGTCTAAGCCTGTTTGTCGGTCATTTTTTGTAGAAGTCTAAGCCTGTTTGTCGGTCATTTTTTGTAGAAGTCTAAGCCTGTTTGTCGGTCATTTTTTGTAGAAGTCTAAGCCTGTTTGTCGGTCCTTTTTGTAGAGGTCTAAGCCTGTTTGTCGGTCATTTTTTGTAGAAGCCTAGGCCTGTTTGTGATTCTGTTTGTAAGGGTCTGGTGATTCAAATATCGTCATGTGATTCTATTTGTAAGGGTCTGGTGATTCAAGTATCGTCATGTGCCTTTGATATAGTCATTAATGATTTTGACGGACTAAAGTTGCAAACGTGGTATTACCCTGATGTGGCTCTAGCAGTCGGCTGGGCTATAACAGTATAAGCAATCTGAACTGAAAGGTTCTACAACATCAGTTGGTTCTTCCACTGGTTGTGATTCTGTTTCAAATTAAAACATATTTTATTGCGAACACTATCTGAAGGGAAAAAAAAACACGCACAACTCACTAACTGCTTCCCCCATGTCTACAATCCGTGTTTACTATGACATGTTTGGAGAAGTCAGGTCATTGTGTCTTCAGTCTGCTTCCCATGCAGACATCTTGAACAACATGACGTCATTATCCTGATATGACGCAGTCGTGTGCCGTATATCTTTGACGACTTTTACGTCACTCCTTCCAGGTGAAGGCGTTCTCTTGTCTTTACCACAGACAGTGTGGCTTGTTGAAGGGGAAAGTACGGTTGTTTAGGTACAGTATTGATACACCCTTCCTCTGTCTACTGGTTGTACATAAATCATGTTTCCATGTAATCAATGAGTGAAGAGGATTGTTTTATTTACACGTACTCTAGCTGACCTTCCCACTTTGCTTGTAGCAGTCTTGTGAGTGAAGTTCTGCAGAGAAGCACAAATCCCAAATAATTTAAGTAGTTGTTTTGCAATTAAAAACACACATTATAGAATATGTTTTAATAAAACAACAACAAAACGAAACAAACAACCAAACAAGAAAAAAAAATCAACCAACCAAACAAAAACAAAAGCAAGCAAACAAACAAACAAAACACACCCACTCATTATACAACGTGTCTTTAATCTAAGTGAAAAATATACCACAGAATATGTTTTTAATGTCAGTCAAAACCAGTCAATACAGAACATGTCTTTACGATCAATAAAAACTATATCACAGAACATATCTTTAATGTCAATCCAAAAACATGTCAACATAAAACATGTCTTTATTACCAACAAAAACCATATCACAGAACATGTCTTTGATATATACGAAAATCACAATACAGAATGCATTCTTAACTAAATCTAAGTAGTGTTTTTTTTTCAGCAGTGCCATTAGATATATTTATCATTAAATATGCACCATAGAAGTAATGCAGATTATTATAACAACCTGCAATGGACGCTTGCGCGGGAGACGGGTTTTCGTATCAACATCAAGTGTTTGTGTGTGTGGTCGTCTTCTACGATTTAACGTCTTTTCACTGTGAGTGATATTAGTTGTCTGTTTCTTTGCTTGTTTGTTTGTTTGTTTGTTTGTTTGTTTGTTTGTTTGTTTGTTTATGTGTGTGTGTGTGTATGTGTTGTGTGTGTGTGTGTGTGTGTGTGTGTGTGTGTGTGTGTGTGTGTGTGTGTGTGTGTGTGTGTGTGAGCGTGTGTGTGACTGTGCCTGTGTGTGTATCTGTGTGTCTGTGTATCTGTGTGTCTGTGTATCTGTGTGTCTGTGTGTACGTGTGTGTAGGTGAGATCCAGAGTGACAATATGGGTCAAGGATCACACCGTAACAGACTTAGTGGAGTTTGGTTCTGCATACTGTGTGTGTGCGCGCACGCACGTATGTGTGTACGTATGTGTGTACGTATGTATGTGCACGTGCATTGTTGTATAATTATTATTATCATATGAAGACTAGAACAGACCCTGGGTCCACGCAAACTGAGTGCATTAGATTTTAAGATGTTAGGGATGCATATATACATACATATAGGTATATATATATATAATAATAATAATAATAATATATTTTATTTATATAGCGCAAAATCTTGACAAAATCAAATCTAAGCGCTGAGCGTATACATGCATACATACCTACATACATATGAGCGTATACATGCATACATACATGCTTACATACTTACATACATAAATCTAAGCTGAGCGTATACATGCATACATACATACATAAATCTAAGCGTATACATACATACATACATACATACATACATACATACGTACGCACATGCATACATAATAATTACAATATTTATATAGCGCAAATCTCGACAAAATCAAATCCAAGCGCCGAAAAGACACACACGCACACACGCACGCACGCACGCACACACACACACACACACACACACACACACACACACACACACACACACACACACACACACACACACATGCATGGCCACAAATGGGGAGAAAAGAATAAAAGCAATAAAAGCAAGAATAAAACCAATGGAAAACCACAGAGAGCACATCATATACAATTATATATTAAAACAAAGTGATTCCCCTCCGAGCGGAGACAGGCTGCAGAGGGGGGTTGAGTGAGGTTAGGATTTTATGCAGAGGAGAAAAGGTGAGTTTTGAGAGCGGACTTGAAGGAGGCAAAAGTAGGTTGCTGACGGACTGAGAGAGGAAGTTTGTTCCAGGAGAGTGGACCAGAAACAGAGAAGGCTCGTGGACCATAGGTATTGAGCTTAGTGCGTGGAAAGTGAAAAGTCAGAGGATCGGAGGCAGAGCGGAGGGTACGTGAGGGAACATAGATCTCAAGTAGGCTTGACAGGTAATCGGGGGCTGCGTTATTGAGGCTTTTGTAGCACATGGTGTCTAGTTTGTACTGTATGCGCTTTGATACAGGGAGCCAGTGAAGTTGTGCCAGGAGAGGAGATATGTGGTCAGCTTTTTTCTTTTTGAGTACAAGGCGTACAGCATTGTTTTGAATGCGCTGTAGGATGTGAATGGTGGAGGCAGGAAGACCAGACAGGAGTGAATTGCAATAGTCAATGCGAGACATTATGAAGGAGAGAACGAGTTTTGCAGTTGTTTCGACAGAGAGATACTTCCTGATCAGGCTTATACGATGGAGATGATAGTAGCAAGATCTGGCAGTTTGAGAAACAAAGTTGTTCATGGACAGGGTAGAGTCAATGCAGACACCAAGGTTTTTAGCTGAATCAGAAATTGGGACTGATGTGTTACATAATGGGAGAGAAAGAGGAGGCAGCTGGGAAAGTTTCTGACGGGTGCCAATGAGGATAGCTTCTGTCTTGTCGTCATTAAGCTGAAGTCTATTGTGTGTCATCCAGTTCTTAATGTCCGAGTAACACTCAGTGGTGCGAGTCAACAGGCGCTGTATATTATCAGGTGAGTCACTATCTTGAAGTTGGGTGTCATCAGCATAGAAGTGGTGTTTTATAGAGTGGGAGTTGATGATGGTGGACAGGGGGGGGTATAAAGAGTGAAAAGAACAGGGCCAAGGACAGATCCTTGTGGAACACCACAGGTCAGGTATGCAGGTTGAGAGTAAGTGCCATTGATGAGAACAGTTTGTTTTCTGTTTGATAAATACGAAGTGAAAAAGGAGAGAGCAATGTCAGAGATGCCAAAAGTATGATGAAGTCTAGAAAGGAGAATACCATGGTCAATGGTATCGAAAGCTGCAGACAGATCAAGGAGTGTGAGGAGAGAGACTTTGCCAGTATCAGTTGCAAGGAGGAGATTGTTGAGAATGTGTAGTAGGGCAGTTTCAGTGCTATGGCACTGGCGGTAGGCTGACTGGAAAGGATTGAGGAGATTGTTGGCAGACAGGTGAGAGTTCAGCTGGTTGAGGACGACTTTTTCAAGGAGTTTTGATATATAGCAGCATCGAAAAAGATGAAACCGTGAAAAGCCCCAGGACCAGACAATATTATTACAGAGATGATTGAAGCACTGGAGGAATTTGGTATGGAAAAAATAACAGTCCTCCTAAATGAAATTTATGACACCAGAAAAATCCCCAAAGATATGTCAAAATTAATTTTCATTGCTGTTTCAAAGAAGACAGGGGCTATAGAATACGAACTCCATCGCACAATCAGCTTGATGAGTCACGTAACAAAAATCCTATTAAGAATAATCATGATGAGGGCGAGGAATAGAATCAAAAGAGAAATAGCAGAACAGTGTGGATTTGTCGAAGGAAAAGGAACTATTAATACCATATACATCCTACGAACTATCATAGAGAGGTCAACTGAATTGAATAAGGATTTATATTTATGCTTCGTTGATTATACCAAGGCTTTCGATCAGGTAAGACATGAAGAATTGCTCAACCAACTAGAAAGACTCAATATTAATGGAAAAGATCTACGAATAATCAGAAATATGTATTGGGAACAAACAGCTGCAATGAGAATAGAAAACGATATAAGCTCTTTCCAAAACATCAAAGGAGGAGTCAGACAGAGTTGTGTTTTGTCACCAGATCTGTTTTCACTATATAGCGAAACCATCATAAGAAACCCAGAAGAATGCCCTGGATTAAAGGTTGGAGGAAAAATGATAAACAACATTCGTTACGCAGATGACACCGTGCTAATTACAGAAATTGAAAGGGACCTACAAAACCTTAAGAATATGATAGAAATAGAAAGCAAGAATAAAAGGTTGGAGCTAAATAGCAAGAAGACTGAAGTCATGGTAATCAATAAAAAACATGAAAGAGCAAATGGCAGAACCTTGAGACATGTTGATAAGTTTAAATATCTGGGGAACGCTCATTTCACCAGACGGCAGATGCACATCAGAACTAGCCATCAGAATCGGCCGAGCCAAAACAGCATTCAAGAAGATGAAAAGCATTCTTACCAACAAATGCCTATCAATTAACATCAGGAAGAGGGTTCTTGAATGTTACATAGAACCGATAATGTTATACGGTTGTGAGGCGTGGACAGTCAACATGCAAAGCCAGAAGAGGACTGAGGCAGCCGAGATGTGGTTTCTGAGAAGAATGTTGAGAGTTCCATGGACAGCAAAGAAAACAAAAGAGAGGAGGGCAGACACAAGCAGATCATTCATAAGGAAGATTAGGAAAAGACAGGCAACATTTATAGGCCATTTTATGAAGAAAGGGGAATTAGAGCACCTAGTCACAACAGGAAAGCTGAAGGGAAAGAGCACCAATAGACCTAGGGAAAATATTGGATGGACTTTCAGGTGGCTGAGGACAGAGAGGGTTTAAGATGTGCTTGCGGCAACAAGGGATAGATACATATGGAAGGCCATGATCGCCAACGCCATGCAGCAGGGCACATGATGATGATGACGAATAGACTACATGTCTATATATACAGACTACAATAGACTGTAGATCTACGTATGCAGACTGCAGCAGACTGTAATTGTATACATGTAGACTGCAGTAGATTATAATGCTACATAATACAGAATGTAACAGACTACAGTTCTATATATGTAGACAAAGAAGAGAAGAAAGTGCTTGCCCAACAGCCATGCAATTTATGAACACAGGCCATTGATTTTCAAAAGGCAGCGATTTGTAGCGCTAACATCAACAGGCGGCCTGCAAGTCTTGTGGCGGATGAAAGGATTGAACCGATTTATTTTCAGCATGGAAGCGGAACAGACGCGCTGAAAATAGAGAAAAGAACAGTCTGCCTGCCTGATCGATATGGTTTGGTTTGTAGTCTGGCCTGTGACGTCAGTATGTGATGCTGTACTGTTTTTGTACGTCATTAGGGAAAACAACGAGACAACATGGTCACACCATACCAAACAAGTCCCGTCACTGCAAAACTAAGAAACAAATGAACGAACACACTGACAAACAAACGCTTTCACACGTTTCCGTCACGGCCAACAGTTTTTGTGATGGAGGCTGCGGAGGGGAGGGGACAGTATGACTTGACAGGAGTTTGTTAGTAAGTCAGTCAGTCAGTCAGTCAGTCAGTCAGTCAGTCAGTCAGTCAGTCAGTCAGTCAGTTAATTGTTTATCTATGTGTCTGTCTTTCTGTGTTAGTCAGTCAGTGAGTTAATTGTTTATCTGTGTGACTGTCTTTCTGTGTTAGTCAGTCAGTCAGTCAGTCAGTGAGTGAGTTAATTGTTTATCTATGTGTCTGTCTTTCTGTGTTAGTCAGTCAGTGAGTTAATTGTTTATCTGTGTGACTGTCTTTCTGTTTGTTTCAGTCAGTCAGTCAGTCAGTCAGTCAGTCAAGTCATCAGTCAGTCAGTCAGTCAATCAGTCAGTCAGTCAGTCAGTGAGTTAATTGTTTATCTATGTGCTGTCTTTCTGTGTTAGTCAGTCAGTGAGTTAATTGTTTATCTGTGGTCTGTCTTTCTGTGTTAGTCAGACAGTCAGTCAGTCAGTCAGTCAGTCAGTCAGTTATCAGTCAATCAGTTAGTTAGTTGTTTATCTGTGTCTGTCTTTCTGTGTTAGTCAGTCAGTCAGTCAGTCAGTTAGTCAGTCAGTCAGTCAGTCAGTCAGTTTGTTGTTTATTTGTGTGTCTGTCTTTCTGTGTCAGTCAGTCAGTCAATCAGTCAGTCATCAGTTTAGTTAGTTAGTTGTTTATTGTGTGTCTGTCTTTCTGTGTTAGTCAGTCAGTCAGTCAGTCATAGTCAGTCAGTTATTAGTTGTTTATTGTGTCTGTCTTTGTGTCATCAGTCTCATTCAGTCGTCAGTTCAGTCAGTCCATAGTCTAGTAGTTGTTTACTGTGTGTCGTCTTCTGTTAGTCAGTCAGTCAGTCAGTCAGTTAGTCATCAGTTAGTTGTTTATCTGTGTGTCTGTCTTTCTGTGTTAGTCAAGTCAGCGTCAGTCAGTCAGTCAGTCAGTCATCAGTCAGTCAGTTAGTTAGTTAGTTGTTTATCTGTGTGTCTGTCTTTCTGTGTTAGTCAGTCAGTCAGTCAGTCAGTTAGTCAGTCAGTTAATTAGTTGTTTATCTGTGTGTCTGTCTTTCTGTGTTAGTCAGTCAGTCAGTCAGTCAGTCAGTCAGTTAGTCAGTCAGTTAATTAGTTGTTTATCTGTGTCTGTCTTTCTGTGTCAGTCAGTCAGTCAGTCAGTCAGTCGTAGTCAGTCAGTTAGTTGTTTATGTGTGTCTGTCTTTCTGTGTCATCAGTCAGTCATCAGTCAGTCAGTCTTTAGTCAGTTAGTTGTTTATCTGTGTGTCTGTCTTTCTGTGTTAGTCAGTCAGTTAGTCAGTCAGTCAGTCAGTCAGTCAGTTCATTTAGTTAGTTTTTGCTCGTTGGTTCCATGGCGGCTTTGAGAGGCTCTTTATTTGTTTATTTATTTGTTTATTTGTTTATTTATTTATCTATTTATTTGTTTATCAATTATTTATTTATCAATCATGAGGAAATAACAGCTTAAACAGCCATTTATTTACCAAGTTTAACCAATGTTGACAAGCCCGCTATTCACACACTGTTATTTCAGCACAGAGGCATATTAACCTTTCCACTGCCTGGGTCTGAGGGCAGGCTGAGGGTAATAAGGGTTAAGATGGAAGTGATGACGTGATATACATTAAATGGCAAGTTTACCCAATGACAGAAGATAAACATCAAATGGCAAGTTTACCCAATGACAGAAGATAAACATCAAGTAGCAAGTTTACCAAATGACAGAAGATAAACATCAAGTAGCAAGTTTACCAAATATCAGAAGATAAACATCAAGTAGCAAGTTTACCAAATGACAGAAGATAAACATCAAGTAGCAAGGTTACCAAATGACAGAAGATAAACATCAAGTAGCAAGTTTACCCAATGACAGAAGATAAACATCAAGTAGCAAGTTTACCAAATGACAGAAGATAAACATCAAGTAGCAAGTTTACCAAATGACAGAAGATAAACATCAAGTAGCAAGTTTAACCATTAACAGAAGATAAACATCAAATGGCAAATTTAATCATTGACAGAAGATAAACATCAAATGGCAAGTTTACCCAATGACAGAAGATAAGCATCAAATGGCAAGTTTACCTGATGACAGAAGATAAACATCAATGGCAAGTTTATCCAATAACAGAAGATATACACCAAATGGCAAGTTTACCTGATGACAGAAGATAAACATCAAATGGCAAGTTTACTTGATGACAGAAGATAAACATCAAATGGCAAGTTTATCCAATGACAGAAGATAAACATCAAATGCAAGTTTACCTGATGACAGAAGATAAACATCAAATGGCAAGTTTATCCAATAACAGAAGATATACACCAAATGGCAAGTTTACCTGATGACAGAAGATAAACATCAAATGGCAAGTTTATCCAATGACAGAAGATAAACATCAAATGGCAAGTTTATCCAATAACAGAAGATATACATCAAATGGCAAGTTTACCTGATGACAGAAGATAAACATCAAATGGCAAGTTTATCCAATGACAGAAGATAAACATCAAGCGCAGGTTTATCAAAACCAAATATAAACATCAAATGGCAAGTCTACCCAGTGGCAGAAGATAAACATCAAATGGCAAGTTTACCTGATGACAGAAGATAAACATCAAATGGCAAGTTTACATGATGACAGAAGATAAACATCAAATGGCAAAGTTTATCCAATGACAGAAGATAAACATCAAATGGCAAGTTTACCTGATGACAGAAGATAAACATCAAATGGCAAGTTTATCCAATGACAGAAGATAAACATCACGCGCAGGTTTATCAAAACCAAATATAAACATCAAATGGCAAGTCTACCCAGTGGCAGAAGATAAACATCAAATGGCAAGTTTATCCAATAATAGAAGATGAACATCAAGTGGCAAGTTTAATCATTGACAGAAGATAAACATCAAGTGGCAAGTTTATCCCAGAACAGAAGATAAGCATCAAATGGCAAGTTTAATCATTGACAGAAGATAAGCATCAAATGGCAAGTCTACCCATTAACAGAAGATAAACATCAAGTAGCAAGTTTATCCCAGAACAGAAGATAAACATCAAGTGGCAAGTTTATCCCAGAACAGAAGATAAGCATCAAATGGCAAGTCTACCCATTAACAGAAGATAAACATCAAGTAGCAAGTTTAATCATTGACAGAAGATAAACATCAAGTAGCAAGTTTAATCATTGACAGAAGATAAACATCAAATGGCAAGTTTAATCATTGACAGAAGATAAACATCAAGTGGCAAATTTACCCAATGACAGAAGATAAACATCAAGTGGCAAATTTACCCATTGACAGAAGATAAACATCAAGTAGCAAATTTACCCATTGACAGAAGATAAACACTGATGTGACAAATTTAACCACTGATAGAACATTAAGTGGCAAGTTTAACCACTGATAGAACATTAAGTGGCAAGTTTAACCACTGATAGAACATTAAGTGGCAAGTTTAACCACTGATAGAACATTAAGTGGCAAGTTTAACCACTAATAGAACATTAAGTGGCAAGTTTAAACCACTGATAGAACATTAAGTGGCAAGTTTAACCACTGATAGAACATTAAGTGGCAAGTTTAACCACTGATAGAAGATAAACACTGATGTGACAGGTTTAACCATCGACAGAAGATAAGCACAAAGTGGCAAGTTTATTCGACAGAAGATAACAAGAACGTGGCAAGTTTAACGCTGGACACATTGGTTAACAAAAGGGTTACAAGTTTAACCACTGAGGTGCAGCACACATGGCTGACGGAAGACCACAGGCACAGTGTGTCGCACCACATACATGTACAGCCACACAAACAGTACTGACAATATCAACCACAAAACACCACTTCTAAAATAGCACGCTCTTACCGACGTAGCCTGCTATATAACTAGGTAAAGTTTTGATTTGTGTCTGTAATTAACTCTTTCTTCCCCCCCCCCCCCCCCCCACTCGCTCTCTCTCTCTCTCTCGTTTTCGCTCTCTCTGCCCCTGTCTCTGTTTCTTGCTCTCTCTTTTACCTCCTGTCTGTGTCTGTGACTATGTCTGTCTGTCTGTAGATCTGTCTCTCTCTCTTTCGTCTGTCTGTCTGTCTGTCTCTGTCTCTCTGTCTGTCTGTCTGTCTCTCTATCTTTCGTCTGTCTGTCTGTCTCTGTCTCTCTGCCTGTCTGTCTGTCTCTCTATCTTTCGTCTGTCTGTCTGTCTGTCTCTCTGTCTCTGTCTCTCTGTCTGTCTGTCTGTCTCTCTGTCTCTGTCTGTCTGTCTCTCTGTCTCTCTGTCTCTGTCTCTCTGTCTCTGTCTCTCTGTCTGTCTCTATCTCTCTCTCTCTCTCTCTCTCTCTCTCTCTCTCTCTCCCCTTCCTTACATTCTTCTCCGTATAAACAATTTCTGGTGAAAATGTTTTCTAAGAAAAAAAAAAGAAGGTTTTATACAGTAATTGTAGTGACCACCATCATCTGACAGCAGCAACAAAACGATGACAGAAATAAAACTTTGTGTTTGTCTCTTTGGGTTTGCAGAACAGACCATTATTTCACAATGGGTTACAGTTAAGAGATGAGTTTAGTAAAAGCCTGTCTTTGAATACATGATGACTATAAATTGAACAATACTACAATACAATACTTTATTTATTTGTATAGCGCAAAATCTTGATAAAATCAAATCTAACCGCTAAAACAGACACACACGCACGCACGCACGCACACACACACACAACACACACACACACACACACACACACACACACACACACACACACACACACACACACACACACACACACACACACACACGGCTAAAATGGGGAGAAAGAATAAAAGCAATGGAAAACTATAGAGAGCACATTATATACAATTATATATTACAATGTGATTCCCCTCCGAGTGGAGACAGGCTGCAGAGGGGATTGAGTGAGGTCAGGATTTTATGCAGAGGAGAAAAGGTGAGTTTTGAGAGCGGACTTGAAGGAGACAAAAGTAGGTTGCTGACGGACAGAGAGAGGAAGTTTGTTCCAGGAAAGTGGACCAGAAACAGAGAAGGCTCGTGGACCATAGGTATTGAGCTTAGTGCGTGGAAAGCGAAAAGTCAGAGGATCGGAGGCAGAGCGGAGGGTACGTGAGGGAACATAGATCTCAAGTAGGCTTGACAGGTAATCGGGGGCTGCGTTATTGAGGCTTTTGTAGCACATGGTGTCTAGTTTGTATTGTATGCGCTTTGATACAGGGAGCCAGTGAAGTTGTGCCAGGAGAGGAGATATGTGGTCAGCTTTTTTCTTTTTGAGTACAAGGCGTGCAGCATTGTTTTGAATGCGCTGCAGGATGTGAATGGTGGAGGCAGGAAGACCAGACAGGAGTGAATTGCAATAGTCAATGCGAGACATTATGAAGGAGAGAACGAGTTTTGCAGTTGTTTCGACAGAGAGATACTTCCTGATCAGGCTTATACGATGGAGGTGATAGTAGCAAGATCTGGCAGTTTGAGAAACAAAGTTGTTCCCATGATGACACCAAGGTTTTTAGCTGAATCAGAAATTGGGACTGATGTGTTACATAATGGGAGAGAAAGAGGAGCCAGCTGAGAAAGTTTCTGACGGGTGCCAATGAGGATAGCTTCTGTCTTGTTGTCATTAAGCTGAAGTTTGTTGAACGTCATCCAGTTCTTAATGTCCGAGTAAACACTCAGTGGTGCGAGTCAAGAGGCGCTGTATATTGTCTGGTGTGTCACTGTCTAGAAGTTGGGTGTCATCAGCATAGAAGTGGTGTTTTATAGAGTGGGAGTTGATGATGGTGGACAGGGGGGAGGTGTAAAGAGTGAAAAGAACAGGGCCAAGGACAGATCCTTGTGGAACACCACAGGTCAGGTATGCAGGTTGAGAGTAAGTGCCATTAATGAGAACAGTTTGTTTTCTGTTTGATAGATATGAAGTGAACCAGGAGAGAGCAATGTCAGAGATGCCAAAAGTATGATAAAGTCTAGAAAGGAGAATATTATGATCAATGGTATCAAAGGCTGCAGACAGATCAAAGAGTGTGAGGAGAGAGACTTTGCCAGTATCAGTTGCAAGGAGGAGATTGTTGACAATGTGTAGCAGGGCAGTTTCAGTGCTATGGCACTGGCAGTAGGCTGACTGGAAAGGATTGAGGAGATTGTTGGCAGACAGGTGAGAGTTCAGCTGGTTGAGGACAACTTTTTCGATGAGTTTTGACAAGAAAGAGAGATTAGAGATAGGCCGGTAATTTTTCAGTTCATTTGTGTCTAAATTGTATTTCTTGAGGAGAGGGTGAACAATAGCAGACTTGAAAGAATCTGGGACAGTTCCAGTTTGAAGAGAAGTGTTGATGATGTCAGTGATGAATGGAAGGATAGTAGGGAGACAGTCAGAGTAGAGAGAACCTGGAAGAGGATCCGGTTCGCAGGTTTTGAACGACATGGAGAGTAGTATAGAATTCATCGGCAAGGTTCCTGATGACTGACTGACTGACTGACTGACTGACTGACTGACTGACTGACTGACTGACTGGATGAAATGGCCAGTGAATAAATGAAAGAATGAATGAAATAGTGATTGAAGGAATGAAACTGAATATACAAATAAATGAATGAATGAATGAATGAAATAGTGATTGAAGGAATGAAACAGTGAATGAACAAATACATGGATGAATGAATGAATGAATGAATGAATGAATGAATGAATGATCGATCAAACGAACGAATGAGTGAATGAATGGATGAACGAATAAACAAGCAAACAAACAAACGAGCAAATGAAGGAATCAATTAATCAATCGATCAATCGATCAATCAATCAATCAATCAATCAATCAGTCAGTCAGTCAATCGATCAGTTAATTCGTAGATAAATTGTACCTGCCTGTGTATAAAACGACCAGTTAACATTTTTAAAAAAACACACACACTCACGAACACACAATCGAAACAACACACCACTACCACCATCACCACCACCATCACCACCACCACCACCACACCACCACCACCAACAACAACAAGAAGATCAGCAACAATAAAAACAGTGACAGAATATGTGTGTTAATTTTCAACACAGCCACAAACGTGTAGTGCTTGGTTATGTCATTATAATAATTACAATATTTATATAGCGCAAAATCTTGATAAAATCAAATCTAAGCGCTGAAACAGACACACACAAACGCACGCACGCACACACACGCACGCACGCACACACACACACACACACACACACACACACACACACACACACACACACGCACACGGCTATAAATGGGGAGAAAGAATAAAAGCAATGGAAAATTACAGAGAGCATATTGGATAGAACATTAAGTGGCAAGTTTAACCACTGATAGAACATTAAGTGGCAAGTTTAACCACTGATAGAACATTAAGTGGCAAGTTTAACCACTGATAGAACATTAAGTGGCAAGTTTAACCACTGATAGAACATTAAGTGGCAAGTTTAACCACTGATAGAAGATAAACACTGATGTGACAGGTTTAACCATCGACAGAAGATAAGCACAAAGTGGCAAGTTTATTCGACAGAAGATAACAAGAACGTGGCAAGTTTAACGCTGGACACATTGGTTAACAAAAGGGTTACAAGTTTAACCACTGAGGTGCAGCACACATGACTGACGGAAGACCACAGGCACAGTGTGTCGCACCACATACATGTACAGCCACACAAACAGTACTGACAATATCAACCACAAAACACCACTTCTAAAATAGCACGCTCTTACCGACGTAGCCTGCTATATAACTAGGTAAAGTTTTGATTTGTGTCTGTAATTAACTCTTTCTTCCCCCCCCCCCCCACTCGCTCTCTCTCTCTCTCTCTCGTTTTCGCTCTCTCTGCCCCTGTCTCTGTTTCTTGCTCTCTCTTTTACCTCCTGTCTGTGTCTGTGACTATGTCTGTCTGTCTGTAGATCTGTCTCTCTCTCTTTCGTCTGTCTGTCTGTCTGTCTCTGTCTCTCTGTCTGTCTGTCTGTCTCTCTATCTTTCGTCTGTCTGTCTGTCTCTGTCTCTCTGCCTGTCTGTCTGTCTCTCTATCTTTCGTCTGTCTGTCTGTCTGTCTGTCTCTCTGTCTCTGTCTCTCTGTCTGTCTGTCTGTCTGTCTCTCTGTCTCTGTCTGTCTGTCTCTCTGTCTCTCTGTCTCTGTCTCTCTGTCTCTGTCTCTCTGTCTGTCTCTATCTCTCTCTCTCTCTCCCCTTCCTTACATTCTTCTCCGTATAAACAATTTCTGGTGAAAATGTTTTCTAAGAAAAAAAAAAGAAGGTTTTATACAGTAATTGTAGTGACCACCATCATCTGACAGCAGCAACAAAACGATGACAGAAATAAAACTTTGTGTTTGTCTCTTTGGGTTTGCAGAACAGACCATTATTTTCACAATGGGTTACAGTTAAGAGATGAGTTTAGTAAAAGCCTGTCTTTGAATACATGATGACTATAAATTGAACAATACTACAATACAATACTTTATTTATTTGTATAGCGCAAAATCTTGATAAAATCAAATCTAACCGCTAAAACAGACACACACGCACGCACGCACGCACACACACACACACACACACACACACACACACACACACACACACACACACACACACACACACACACACACACACACACACACACACACGGCTAAAATGGGGAGAAAGAATAAAAGCAATGGAAAACTATAGAGAGCACATTATATACAATTATATATTACAATGTGATTCCTCTCCGAGTGGAGACAGGCTGCAGAGGGGATTGAGTGAGGTCAGGATTTTATGCAGAGGAGAAAAGGTGAGTTTTGAGAGCGGACTTGAAGGAGACAAAAGTAGGTTGCTGACGGACAGAGAGAGGAAGTTTGTTCCAGGAAAGTGGACCAGAAACAGAGAAGGCTCGTGGACCATAGGTATTGAGCTTAGTGCGTGGAAAGCGAAAAGTCAGAGGATCGGAGGCAGAGCGGAGGGTACGTGAGGGAAGATAGATCTCAAGTAGGCTTGACAGGTAATCGGGGGCTGCGTTATTGAGGCTTTTGTAGCACATGGTGTCTAGTTTGTATTGTATGCGCTTTGATACAGGGAGCCAGTGAAGTTGTGCCAGGAGAGGAGATATGTGGTCAGCTTTTTTCTTTTTTAGTACAAGGCGTGCAGCATTGTTTTGAATGCGCTGCAGGATGTGAATGGTGGAGGCAGGAAGACCAGACAGGAGTGAATTGCAATAGTCAATGCGAGACATTATGAAGGAGAGAACGAGTTTTGCAGTTGTTTCGACAGAGAGATACTTCCTGATCAGGCTTATACGATGGAGGTGATAGTAGCAAGATCTGGCAGTTTGAGAAACAAAGTTGTTCCCATGATGACACCAAGGTTTTTAGCTGAATCAGAAATTGGGACTGATGTGTTACATAATGGGAGAGAAAGAGGAGGCAGCTGAGAAAGTTTCTGACGGGTGCCAATGAGGATAGCTTCTGTCTTGTCGTCATTAAGCTGAAGTTTGTTGAACGTCATCCAGTTCTTAATGTCCGAGTAACACTCAGTGGTGCGAGTCAAGAGGCGCTGTATATTGTCTGGTGTGTCACTGTCTAGAAGTTGGGTGTCATCAGCATAGAAGTGGTGTTTTATAGAGTGGGAGTTGATGATGGTGGACAGGGGGGAGGTGTAAAGAGTGAAAAGAACAGGGCCAAGGACAGATCCTTGTGGAACACCACAGGTCAGGTATGCAGGTTGAGAGTAAGTGCCATTAATGAGAACAGTTTGTTTTCTGTTTGATAGATATGAAGTGAACCAGGAGAGAGCAATGTCAGAGATGCCAAAAGTATGATGAAGTCTAGAAAGGAGAATATTATGATCAATGGTATCAAAGGCTGCAGACAGATCAAAGAGTGTGAGGAGAGAGACTTTGCCAGTATCAGTTGCAAGGAGGAGATTGTTGAGAATGTGTAGCAGGGCAGTTTCAGTGCTATGGCACTGGCAGTAGGCTGACTGGAAAGGATTGAGGAGATTGTTGGCAGACAGGTGAGAGTTCAGCTGGTTGAGGACAACTTTTTCGATGAGTTTTGACAAGAAAGAGAGATTAGAGATAGGCCGGTAATTTTTCAGTTCATTTGGGTCTAAATTGTATTTCTTGAGGAGAGGGTGAACAATAGCAGACTTGAAAGAATCTGGGACAGTTCCAGTTTGAAGAGAAGTGTTGATGATGTCAGTGATGAATGGGAGGATAGTAGGGAGACAGTCAGAGTAGAGAGAACCTGGAAGAGGATCCGGTTCGCAGGTTTTGAACGACATGGATCTGATTGTGTTGAGAATTTCTTCTTGTGAGACTGGGATAAAAGTAGTAAGAGGTGTGCCAGAGAAGGAAGGGTCAGGTGGGCAGGGTTGACAGGGTGTCCTGTCAAGCCTGTCACGAAGAGTTTGTATTTTGGTGGTGAAATACTTGGAGAATACAGATGGGAGTTCTTCATTTGTGTGTTTTGTTGGGAGAGGTAAATCTTTTCGTGTGCCAAGGAGATGATTCATGGTTGTAAAGAGTTCTCTTGAAGAAGAGGCATTCAGGATTTTGGTTTGGAAATAGCTTGTTTTTGCAGATGCAATGAGGGTGGATACTTTTGTTTTAGAGGCTTGGAAAAGTTTCCTATGTACAGTGAGTTTGGATTTGCACCAGCGGCGCTCTGCTCTGCAGTGGGCACGTTTTGCACAGACAATCTCATGAGTGAGCCAGGGGGTAGGGGGGCGGTCAGGTAAAAGACGGGTTGTGGCTGGAGCATGAGTGCCCAGAAGATGGTGGAGAGTAGTATAGAATTCATCGGCAAGTTTCCATGACTGACTGACTGACTGACTGACTGACTGACTGACTGGATGAAATGGCCAGTGAATAAATGAAAGAATGAATGAAATAGTGATTGAAGGAATGAAACTGAATATACAAATAAATGAATGAATGAATGAATGAAATAGTGATTGAAGGAATGAAACAGTGAATGAACAAATACATGGATGAATGAATGAATGAATGAATGAATGAATGAATGAATGAATGATCGATCAAACGAACGAATGAGTGAATGAATGGATGAACGAATAAACAAGCAAACAAACAAACGAGCAAATGAAGGAATCAATTAATCAATCGATCAATCGATCAATCAATCAATCAATCAATCAGTCAGTCAGTCAATCGATCAGTTAATTCGTAGATAAATTGTACCTGCCTGTGTATAAAACGACCAGTTAACATTTTTAAAAAAAACACACACACTCACGAACACACAATCGAAACAACACACCACTACCACCATCACCACCACCATCACCACCACCACCACCACACCACCACCACCAACAACAACAAGAAGATCAGCAACAATAAAAACAGTGACAGAATATGTGTGTTAATTTTCAACACAGCCACAAACGTGTCTCACCTGTCTCACCTGTCGGCGTCACCGGAACAGTGTTGGCCGCTGCACATGATGTCCTCACAAGTTGCCTCCAGCACTCTCGATCTTGGCTAAGTCTGACCACCTCCTGGAGTTTCTTGCCACTGATGTTTGTGATGTTTCTAGCAAGTGATGCAGGTGGCCGTCCCCTGCATCACTTGCTAGAAACATCACAAACATCAGCCACAAACGTGTAGTGCTTGGTTATGTCATTAATATAATTACAATATTTATATAGCGCAAAATCTTGATAAAATCAAATCTAAGCGCTGAAACAGACACACACAAACGCACGCACGCACACACACGCACGCACGCACACACACACACACACACACACACACACACACACACACACACACACACACACACACACACACACACACACACACACACACACACACACACACACCACGCACACGGCTATAAATGGGGAGAAAGAATAAAAGCAATGGAAAATTACAGAGAGCATATTATATACAATTATATATTACAATGTGATTCCCCTCCGAGTGGAGACAGGCTGCAGAGGGGATTGAGTGAGGTCAGGATTTTATGCAGAGGAGAAAAGGTGAGTTTTGAGAGCGGACTTGAAGGAGACAAAAGTAGGTTGCTGACGGACTGAGAGAGTAAGTTTGTTCCAGGAGAGCGGACCAGAAACAGAGAAGGCTCGTGGACCATAGGTATTGAGCTTAGTGCCACACATGTCATACAGCATTTGGAGGATTAGCACAGAGAGGTGCTTAAGGACAGAGACACTGTAAAACAAGGTCTGTCACTGTTTGAAGGGACGCTCATGCAACAGTCTGGGCAACGCCAAGAGAAGAAAGCTGGGAAACAGTCGGACAAACCAGATTCAGGTTTTATCTGCACCATCAGTGGAAGGGACTGTCGTTGACAGATAAGCTTGTCCAGCCACACAGGACACTGCTCCAGACCATGACCATGACATACATGCTTCCAGAGTGTTACACCGTATTACTGAGACTGAGGGACATCTACAAAGTGGATGAGAGCCCACAGTGTGGTCCCACTCATCCCAATAATAATAATAATAATAATTACAATATTTATATAGCGCAAAATCTCGACAAAATCAAATCTAAGCGCTGAAACAGACACACACGCACGCACGCACGCACGCACGCACGCACACGCACGCACGCACACACACACACACACACACACACACACACACACACACACACACACACACACACACACACACACACGCATGGCTATAAATGGGGAGAAAGAATAAAAGCAATAAAAGCAAGAATAAAAGCAATGGAAAATTATAGAGAGCATATCATATACAATTACATATTATAACAAAGTGATTCCCCTCCGAGCGGAGATAGGCTGCAGAGGGGATTGAGTGAGGTTAGGATTTTATGCAGAGGAGAAAAGGTGAGTTTTGAGAGCGGACTTGAAGGAGACAAAAGTAGGTTGCTGACGGACTGAGAGAGGAAGTTTGTTCCAGGAGAGTGGACCAGAAACAGAGAAGGCTCGTGGACCATAGGTATTGAGCTTAGTGCGTGGAAAGCGAAAAGTCAGAGGATCGGAGGCAGAGCGGAGCATAGCAGTAAATACCCACAGTAGTTTTTCTTGACTGATAGCAGACCCCAGTAACTCTGTTTGAGCGTCGGATTCACATGCTAATGGTTGTGGGTTCAAATCCCAGGATGCGCTATATTAAAACTGGCCTTCTCATTGTCCTTTCTGAACATTATTGTTGTTATGGTGGTGTCAGTATAGGATTAGATAATTCCTCCTTTCCCCACTTCCCTGGGATGGTTATCCCCGTCGGGCATATCACCTGAGATGGGTGTCGACGTAAAAACTGAACCAAATCAATCAATCAATCTTGACTGATAGGACTTCAAAGCCACGACCTGTCAGTATGTGGCTGGTTCACATCGCCACACTGATTGTATTTGACAAATATGACGCACAGGGACCAATTTCAAACTGTCGGTATTTGACAAAAAATGATGAAGTGGGGGGGGGGGGGGGGGGGGGGGGGGGTCATTTTTTTCAAACTGTCGGTATTTGACAAGAAATGGTGAAGTGGGGGGGGGGGGGGTCATTTTCAAACTGTCGGTATTTGACAAGAAATGATGAAAAGGGGGGGGGGGGGGGTCATTTTTCAAAATATCGGTGTGTCTGAAAAAGATACAGAGGGTAACTGACATGTAGAGACAGACATATGTACAATATGGAAAACCGGACAGAATACGCAGAGACAGTCAGACAGACAGATAGACAGACAGACAGACATATGTACAATATGGAAAACCGGACAGAATACGCAGAGACAGTCAGACAGACAGACAGACAGACAGACAGACACAATATGGAAAAACAGACAGAATACGCAGAGACAGACAGACAGACAGAATATGGAAAACCAGACAGAATACGATCAGACAGACAGACAGACAGACAGACAACAGACAGACAGACAGACACAATATGGAAAAATAGACAGAATACGCACAGACAGACAAACAGACAGACAGACAGAACTATACAGTCCCTTATGTACAGATGGAAACTTGATGCATTCAAAACAAAATATACCAATAACATAGTGTGTCTGTGTGGAAAGAAGATAACACATAGTCATATTCTTTCTTGCGTTAGGGTAAAACGACATATTCCAACACTATCTGTGAGTACAGTTTCTGACATATTTGCCTCATCATCATTACTGTATGAATTTTTTGTTAGCCTGTCAAAAAGTCCTATAGCGAATTACCTTTAAAATGTTATTTGACTTGTTCATTGTTGTGGTTAGTCAATTATTAGTTTTACTTTTTATTCATTTCTTCCGGATATTTACTAATTTTGTTTGTCAGTTTGTTTGTTTAAATCGATAATTATGGTAACATTATTTGTTAGTTTTACCTTCCCCTCTTCAAAACAGTTGTTTTCTGGATCATCTTCTCTCAAATTCAAAATTGACAACTTTCAAATATCTTCTTCACTCCTCCTCTATCACTCCCCCCCCCCCCTTTTTTTTTTGTTTTTTTGTTTTTTGTTTTTTTTGTCTAAAATCACTTTAGTGAATAGACATTAAATCAAAGACCACCACCACCACCACAGACAGACATACACAATCTGGAAAACCAGACAGAATACGCACAGACAGACAGACAGACAGACAGACATATACAATATAGAAAACCAGACAGAATACGCGGATAAAGACAGACAGACAGACAGACAGACATATACAAAAAGGAAAAACCAGACAGAATACGCAGATAAAGACAGACAGACAGACAGACTGACAGACAGACAGACATATACAAAAAGGAAAAACCAGACAGAATACGCAGATAAAGACAGACAGACAAACAGACTGACAGACAGACATACAATATAGAAAACCAGACAGAATACGCGGATAAAGACAGACAGACAGACAGACAGACATGCACATATGGAAAACCAGACAGAATACGCAGTGACAAACAGAGACAGACAGACAGACAGACATATACAATATGGAAAAACTAGACAGAATACGCAGATAAAGACAGACAGACAGACAGACTGACAGACAGACATATACAATATAGAAAACCAGACAGAATACGCGGATAAAGACAGACAGACAGACAGACAGACAGACATATACAATATAGAAAACCAGACAGAATATGCAGATAAAGACAGACAGACAGACAGACAGACATATACAATATGGAAAAAACAGACAGAATACGTGAATAAAAAACAGACAGACAGACAGACAGACAGACAGACATATGTACAATATAGAAAACCAGAGAGAATACGCACAGACAGACAGACATGCACATATGGAAAACCAGACAGAATACGCAGTGACAGACAGACAGACAGACAGACACAATATGGAAAAACAGACAGAATACACAGTGACAGACAGACAGACAGACAGACTTATACAATATGGAAAAACCAGACAGAATACGCGGATAAAAGACAGACAGACAGACAGACAGAAAGACAGACAGACAGACAGACAGACATATACAATGTGGAAAAACAGATGAAAATTAAAGACAGACTTTGTGAAGTAAGGTAATTCAGGTCACGTGCTTGCAAGAGCCAATCACTGCATATCACTGGTCTCAATGACCATGTATTGTGACCACAGTTGTCGGAAACATTGATTCTGGAACTACCATCATTCAGTTTCGGATAGACTACGACTGTTTCTTTCTGCCCGCCTACAGTTTGTTCCGCAAGTAGAACAGTGACAAAACTGTTCGCATTGTTTACCATAAACTTTATTGCCATGACAACCAACATCTTCAAGACACATTCACCGTACGGTGTCCCTTGCTGACCTCATATTCGTCTTCAGACTTCACAAAACCACAAGTCACCATACCGGAAACACGTGACTGCACATTGTAAGCCTATAAAGGGAGCGCAGGGGTCATATGAACGGGTTACTACAACACTACAGTCATGTGAACAGTTGACCACAACACCACAGTCATGTGAACACCACAGTCATGTGAACAGGTGACCACAACACTACAGTCATGTGAACACCACAGTCATATGAACCAGGTGACCACAACACTACAGTCATGTGAACAGGTGACCACAACACTACAGTCATGTGAACAGGTGACCACAACACTACAGTCATGTGAACAGGTGATCTCAACACCACAGTCATGTGAACAGGTGACCACAACACCACAGTCATGTGAACAGGTGACCACAACACTACAGTCATGTGAACAGGTGACCACAACACCACAGTCATGTGAACAGGTGACCACAACACCACAGTCATGTGAACAGGTGACCACAACACCACAGTCATGTGAACAGTTAGTATGACACTACAGTCATGTGAACAGTTAGTATGACATTACAGTCATGTGAACAATTAGTATGACATTACAGTCATGTGAACAGTTAGTATGACATTACAGTCATGTGAACAGTTAGTATGACATTACAATCATGTGAACAGTTAGTATGACATCACAGTCATGTGAACAGTTAGTATGACATCACAGTCATGTGAACAGTTAGTATGACATTACAGTCATGTGAACAGTTAGTATGACATGACAATCATGTGAACAGTTAGTATGACATCACAGTCATGTGAACAGTTAGTATGACATCACAGTCATGTGAACAGTTAGTATGACATTACAATCATGTGAACAGTTAGTATGACATTACAAACATGTGAACAGTTAGTATGACATCACAGTCATGTGAACAGTTAGTATGACATCACAATCATGTGAACAGTTAGTATGACATTACAATCATGTGAACAGTTAGTATGACATCACAGTCATGTGAACAGTTAGTATGACATTACAGTCATGTGAACAGTTAGTATGACACTACAAACCCGCCTGTTGGCCAGTGATCAGACAAGACAACGACGTGGTTCTTGGTGAAGGCGTGTGCTTTCCCTTGTCAATACTCAAGAGGAGAAGAAACAAACAAGCACAAAGTTGATGTAATGGTTTGTGACAGAGAACCTTATGGACGTGAAAAAAATATTTTGTTTTTCTCATGTGCACCTCTTGATAAAAGCTTGCTTCGGCAGGACAGGCCATATGTACTGCTCTTACTGATGATGCAGCACACATTCAGGTATGTGCCACCATAACAATCAGGTATGTGCCACCATAACATTCAGGTATGTGCCACCATAACAACAAGGCAAGTGTCACCATAACAATAAGGCATGTGTCACCATAACAACAAGGCAAGTGTCACCATAACAATAAGGCATGTGTCACCATAACAACAAGGCAAGTGTCACCATAACAATAAGGCAAGTGTCATCATAACAATTAGGCATGTGTCATCAGAACAACAAGGCAAGTGTCACCATAACAATAAGGCATGTGTCATCATAACAATAAGGCATGTGTCACCATAACAACCAGTCAAGTGTCACCATAACAATAAGGCATGTGTCATCATAACAATAAGGCATGTGTCATCATAACAACAAGGCAAGTGTCACCATAACAATAAGGCATGTGTCATCATAACAATAGGTATGTGTCACATAACAATCAGGTATGTGTCATCATAACAATAGGTATGTGTCACCATAACAATAAGGCATGTGTCATCATAACAATAGGTATGTGTCACCATAACAATCAGGTATGCGCCACCATAACAATCAGGTATGTCACCATAACAATGAGGTATGTGTCACCATAAATACCAGGTATGTGTCACGATAACAATCAAGTATATGTCACTATTGACAATATGTATGTGTCACCATAACAAATCAAGTATGTCACCATAACAATAGGTATTTGTCACAATACCAATTAGGTACGTGTCACCATAACAATACGTATATTTCACCATAACAATAGATATGTGTCACCATAACAGTCAAGTATGTGTCACCATAACAATAGGTATTTGTCACAATACCAATCAGGTACGTGTCACCATAACAATAGGTATTTGTGACAATACCAATCAGGTACGTGTCACCATAACAATAGGTATTTGTGACAATACCAATCAGGTACGTGTCACCATAACAATAGGTATTGTCACAATACAATCAGGTACGTGTCACCATAACAATAGGTATTTGTCACAATACCAATCAGGTACGTGTCACCATAACAATAGGTATGTGTCCATATAACAATAAGGAATGTGTCACTATGACAATCCGATATATATCACCATAACAATCAGGTACGTGTCACCATAACAATCAGGTATGTATCACTATAACAATAGGTATGTGTCCATATAACAATAAGGAATGTGTCACTATGACAATCCGGTATGTATCACCATAACAATCAGGTATGTATCACCATAACAATCAGGTATGTATCACCATAACAATCGGTATGTGTCATCATAACAATAGGTATGTGTCACATTACAATCAAGTATGTATCACCATAACAATAGGTATGTGTCCATATAACAATAAGGAATGTATCACCATAACAATCCGTTATGTATCACCATAACAATCAGGTATGTGTCACCATAACAATATGTATGTGTCACCATAACAATCAGGTATGTATCACCATAACAATCAGGTATGTGTCACCGTAACAATAAGGAATGTGTCACTATGACAATAGGTATGTGTCACCATAACAATCAGGTATGTATCACCATAACAATCAGGTATGTATCACCATAACAATATGTATGTGTCATCATAACAATCAGGTATGTGTCATCATAACAATCAGGTATGTGTCACCATAACAATCAGGTATGTGTCATCATAACAATCAGGTATGTGTCACATAACAATAGGTATGTGTCACCATAACAATATGTATGTGTCACCATAACAATCAGGTATGTGTCATCATAACAATAGGTATGTGTCACCATAACAATCAGGTATATGTCATCATAACAATCAGGTATGTGTCATCATAACAATCAGGTATGTGTCATCATAACAATCATGTATGTGTCATCATAACAATCAGGTATGTGTCATCATAACAATCAGGTATATGTCATCATAACAATCAGGTATGTGTCATCATAACAATCAGGTATGTGTCATCATAACAATCAGGTACGTGTCACCATAACAATAGGTATGTGTCACCATACTAATCAGGTATGTGTCACCATAACAATCAGGTATGTGTCATCATAACAATCAGGTATGTGTCATCATAACAATCAGGTATGTGTCACCATAACAATAGGTATGTGTCACCATAACAATCAGGTATGTGTCATCATAACAATAGGTATGCCATCATAACAATAGGTATGTGTAATCATAACAATCAGGTATGTGTCATCATAACAATCAGGTATGTGTCATCATACAATAGGTATGTGTCATCATAACAATCAGGTACGTGTCACCATAACAATAGGTATGCCATCATAACAATAGGTATGTGTCATCATAACAATCAGGTACGTGTCACCATAACAATAGGTATGCCATCATAACAATAGGTATGTGTCATCATAACAATAGGTACGTGTCATCATAACAATAGGTATGCCATCATAACAATAGGTATGTGTAATCATAACAATCAGGTATATGTCATCATAACAATCAGGTATGTGTCATCATAACAATAGGTATGTGTCATCATAACAATCAGGTACGTGTCACCATAACAATAGGTATGTGTCACCATAACAATCAGGTATGTGTCATCATAACAATCAGGTATGTGTCATCATAACAATCAGGTATGTGTCACCATAACAATAGGTATGTGTCACCATAACAATCAGGTATGTGTCATCATAACAATTAGGTATGCCATCATAACAATAGGTATGTGTAATCATAACAATCAGGTATGTGTCATCATAACAATCAGGTATGTGTCACTATAACAATCAGGTATGTGTCATCATAACAATCAGGTATGGGTCAACATAACAATAGGTATGTGTCATCATAACAATCAGGTATGTCATCATAACAATAGGTAAGTGTCATCATAACAATCAGGTATGTCATCATAACAATCAGGTATGTGTCATCATAACAATAGGTATGTGTCATCATAACAGTCAGGTATGTGTCACCATAACAATCAGGTATGTGTCATCATAACAATCAGGTATGTGTCATCATAACAATCAGGTATGTATCATCATAACAATCAGGTACGTGTCACCATAACAATAGGTATGTGTCACCATAACAATCAGGTATGTGTCATCATAACAATAGGTATGTGTCACCATAACAATCAGGTACGTGTCACCATAACAATAGGTATGTGTCACCATAACAATCAGGTATGTGTCATCATAACAATCAGGTACGTGTCACCATAACAATCAGGTATGTGTCACCATAACAATCAGGTATGTGTCATCATAACAATCAGGTATGTGTCATCATAACAATCAGATATGTGTCATCATAACAATCAGGTATGTCATCATAACAATCAGGTATGTGTCATCATAAACAATAGGTATGTGTCATCATAACAGTCAGGTATGTGTCATCATAACAATCAGGTATGTATCATCATAACAATCAGGTATGTGTCATCATAACAATCAGGTATGTGTCATCATAACAATAGGTATGTGTCATCATAACAATCAGGTATGTGTCACCATAACAATCAGGTATGTGTCATCATAACAATAGGTATGTGTCACCATAACAATCAGGTATGTGTCACCATAACAATCAGGTATGTATCATCATAACAATCAGGTATGTGTCATCATAAACAATCAGGTATGTGTCATCATAACAATCAGGTATGTCATCATAAAAATCAGTTATGTGTCATCATAACAATCAGGTATGTCATCATAACAATAGGTATGTCATCATAACAATCAGGTATGTCATCATAACAATAGGTATGTCATCATAACAATCAGGTATGTGTCATCATCACAATCAGGTATGTGTCATCATAAACAATCAGGTATGTGTCATCATAACAATCAGGTATGTGTCACCATAACAATCAGGTATGTGTCATTATAACAATCAGGTATGTGTCACCATAGCAATAGGTATGTGTCATCATAACAATCAGGTATGTATCACCATAACAATCAGGTTTCTGTCACCATAACAATAGGTATGTGTCATCATAACAATCAGGTATGTGTCATCATAACAATAGGTATGTGTCATCATAACAATCAGGTATGTGTCAAAATAACAATCAGGTATGTGTCACCATAACAATCAGGTATGCCATCTTAACAATCAGGTATGTGTCATCATAACAATCAGGTATGTGTCACCATAACAATCAAGTATGTGTCATCATAACAATCAGGTATACCATCATAACAATCAGGTATGTGTCATCATAACAATCAGGTATGTGTCATCATAACAATCAAGTATGTGTCATCATAAGAATCAGGTATGTGTCACCATAACAATCAGGTATATGTCATCATAACAATCAGGTATGTGTCATTATAACAATCAGGTATGTGTCATCATAACAATGAGGTATGTGTCATTATAACAATCAGGTATGTGTCATCATAACAATCAGGTACGTGTCACCATAACAATAGGCATGTGTCATCATAACAATCAGGTAATGTGTCATCATAACAATCAGGTATGTGTCATCATAACAATCAGGTATGCCATCATAACAATAGGTATGTGTCATCATAACAATCAGGTATGTCATCATAACCATCAGGTATGTGTCATCATAACAATCAGTTATGTATCATCATAACAATCAGGTATGTCATCATAACAATAGGTATGTCATCATAACAATCAGGTATGTCATCATAACAATAGGTATGTCATCATAACAATCAGGTATGTGTCATCATCACAATCAGGTATGTGTCATCATAACAATCACGTATGTGTCATCATAACAATCAGGTATGTGTCACCATAACAATCAGGTATGTGTCATCATAACAATCAGGTATGTGTCATCATAACAATCAGGTGTGTCACCATAACAATCAGGTATGTCATCATAACAATAGGTATGTCATCATAACAATAGGTATGTCATCATAACAATAGGTATGTCATCATAACAATAGGTATGTCATCATAACAATAGGTATGTGTCATCATAACAATCAGGTATGTGTCACTATAACAATCAGGTATGTCATCATAACAATCAGGTATGTGTCATCATAACAATCAGGTATGTGTCATCATAACAATCAAGTATGTGTCACCATAACAATCAGGTATGTCATCATAACAATCAGATATGTCATCATAACAATCAGGTATGGCATCATAACAATCAGGTATGTGTCATCATAACATCAGTATGTCATCATAACAATCAGTATGCCTCATAACATATCAGTATGCCATCATAACAAATCAGGTGTCATCATAACAATCAGGTATGCCATCATAACAATCAAGTATATGTCACCCTAACAATCATGTATATGTCATCATAACAATCAGGTATATGTCACCATAATAATCAGGTATGTGTCACCATAACAATCAGTATGTGTCATTCATAACAATCAGTATATGTCACCATAACAATCAGGTATGTGTACATAACAATCAGTATGTGTCACCATAACAATCAGAATGTGTCATCATAACAATCAGGTATATGTCATCATAACAATCAGGTATGTATCACCATAACAATCAGTATTGTCGCCATAACAATCAGGTATGTTTCACCATAATAATATGTATCTATCACCATAACAATCAGGTATTTATCACTATAAACAATCAGGATGTGTCATCATAACAATCGGTATGATGTCATCATAACAATCAGTAGTGTCATCATAACAATCAGGTATGTGTCATCATAACAATCAGGTATGTGTCATCATAACATATCAGGTATGTTCACCATAACAATCAGGTTTATGTGTCATCATAACAATCAGGTATGTGTCACCATAACAATCAGGTAAGTGTCATCATAACATAAGTATGTGTCATCACAACAATAGTTATGTGTGTCCATAACAATATCCATGTCATCATAATCATATCCATGTGTCTATTATAACAATAGTTATGTGTCATTATATAAATCAGGTATGTTTTAACCATAACAATCAACATTGTCAATCATAACATAGTTATGTGTCACCATAGCAATATCCATGTGTCATCATAACAATATCCATGTGTCATTATAACAATAGTTATGTGTCATTATAACAATCAGGTATGTTTTACCATAATAAATCAAGTAATATGTCACCAAACAATAGCTATGTCATTATAACAATCAGTATGTTTGTACCATAATAATCAGGTATGAGTCACCATAACAATAGCTATGTCATTATAACAATCAGTATGTTTTACCATAATAATTAGGTAATGTGTCACCATAAACAATAGCAAATGTCATTATAACAATCAGGTATGTTTAAAACCATAAACAGGTGTGTAATCACCATAACAAAGTATACTGTTAATGATATAAATTATATCACCAGACTGACCACAATGATATACTGATGAACAATAGAAAATGATGTATATATCACCATAACAAATAATACTGTCCTGTAATACACAATCAGTATATATCACTACAACATATTATGTTGATAAGTAAATACAGAATCAGATATATATGTATAATGTTATACACACATATACAAACACACACATAACAAATAATATATATAATATATATATATATATAAAAATATACGTGTGGTGTGTGTGTATGTGTGGGTGTGTGTGTGGTGTGTGTGTGTGTGTGTGTGTGTGTGTGAGTAATAGTATATGTATGTATGGCAATGTATGTATATTTTTCTTAAAACCCATATCTGGCTGCCTCAATCATTGTTTTGCTGGCTTTGTTTGTTGACTGTCCACGCCTCGCATCCGTGGTTTCTAAGAAGAATGTTGAAGTTCCATGGACAGCAAAGAAAACAAACGAGACAGTCTATGATGGAGGCAGACACAAGTAGATCACTCATAAGGAAGATAAGGAAAAGACAGGCAACATTTATAGGCCATTTATGAGGAAGGGGGATTTGGAGCACCTGGTCACAAACGGGAAAGCTGGAGGAAAGAGAGCACCAGGTAGAACCAGGGAAAATCTGGATGCACTTGCACAGTGGCTGGGACGAGGAGGGTAGGGGAGATGCTAGGGGCAACGAGAGATTGAGACAGATGGAAGTCCATGATCGCCAACGCCATGCGGCAGGGCACCTGATGATGATGATATATGTATATATATATATATATATATATATTGTATATATATATATTATATACATATATATATATATATATGTATATATAAATATATATCAACATATCAAATATTACTGTGTGTGATATAGAATCAGGTATAAATCACCATAACAATAAGATTAATGATAGGATATATGGGTCGTCTCCAGTGCCTGGCCGTGGTTATGGTACCAGAAGAACAAGAAAACCAATATAAGCGCGTTTCCAACAAAACAAAACAAAACAAGCGCAAATTTTCGGCCAACTAGCCTTTGTCAAGCGCGAACGCACGGTCACATACAGATCACAGACACCAAACAATGGATAATAAAAACGGGACTAAAATCTTCCCTGCCGCCTCGTCCAGTGGGTAAGAAACGGAATGCCCATGTCGTCATGAGCAGTAGTAAGAAGTGGGGAGAGGGAGGCAACTATGATGTCAAAAGGGAAGTGAGATGAGTTCTGCAATTTTGAGAAGTGGCCATGCATATATCGGTATAGCTTTGTTCTGAAGAAGGCATGCCGTTTCATGTCTCTTCCTGTTCCCACGCCTACCAGATTCATGGCACTGGTACAAGCTACTCCCTTACCTCTTGGCTCTTGCCCTGTGCCTTGTTCAGAACAGGGCTATACCGATATAGCATGGCCACTTCTCAAAATTGCAGAACTCATCTCACTTCCCTTTTTGACATCATAGTTGCCTCCCCTCTCCCCACTTCTTACTACTGCTCATGACGACATGGGCATTCCATTTCTTACCCACTGGACGAGGCGGCAGGGAAGTTTTTAGTCCTGTTTTTATTATCCATTGTTTGGTGTCTGTGATCTGTATGTGACCGTGTGTTTGCGCTTGACAAAGGCTAGTTGGCCGAAAATTTGCGTTTGTTTTTGTTTTGTTGGACACGCGCTTATATTGGTTTTCTTGTTCTTCTGGTTCCTGTTTACTTGGGCGCGGGCAGTCACGCTCGTTTTGGATCGTGGGTATGGTGTCTGGGTCTTCCATGGTATGGTGTCTGGGTCTTCCATGGTTATGGTGTTTGGGTCTTCCATGGTTATAGTGTCTGGGTCTTCCATGGTTATAGTGTCTGGGTCTTCCATGGTTATAGTGTCTGGGTCTTCCATGGTTATAGTGTCTGGGTCTTCCATGGTTATAGTGTCTGGGTCACAGTACACACCATTTGATGTCAACAGTTCACATTACAGTACACACCATCTGATGTCAACAGTTCACATTCAGTACACATCATTTGATGTCAACAGTTCACAGTACGGTACACACCATTTGATGTCAACAGTTCACATTACAGTATACAACATCTGATGTCAACAGTTCACATTACAGTACACACCATTTGATGTCAACAGTTCACATTACAGTACACACCACCTGATGTCAACAGTTCACATTACAGTACACAACATCTGATGTCAACAGTTCACAGTACAATACACACCATTTGATGTCAACAGTTCACATTACAGTACACAACATCTGATGTCAACAGTTCACATTACAGTACACACCATTTGATGTCAACAGTTCACAGTACGGTACACACCATTTGATGTCAACAGTTCACATTACAGTACACACCACCTGATGTCAACAGTTCACATTACAGTACACAACATCTGATGTCAACAGTTCACATTACAGTACACACCATTTGATGTCAACAGTTCACATTACAGTACACACCATCTGATGTCAACAGTTCACATTACAGTACACACCACCTGATGTCAACAGTTCACATTACAGTACACAACATCGGATGTCAACAGTTCACATTACAGTACACAACAGTTACAATACAATACAATACAATACAATACAATACAATACAATACAATACAATACAATACAATACAATACAATACAATACAATACTTTATTTGTATAGCGCAAAATCTTGATAAAATCAAATCTAAGCGCTAAAACAGACACACACGCACGCACGCACACACACACACACACACACACACACACACACACACACACACACACACGCGCGCGCGCGCGCGCGCGCACACGCACACGGCTAAAATGGGGAGAAAGAATAAAAGCAATGGAAAATTATAGAGAGCATATTATATACAATTATATATTACAATGTGATTCCCCTCCGAGTGGAGACAGGCTGCAGAGGGGATTGAGTGAGATCAGGATTTTATGCAGAGGAGAAAAGGTGAGTTTTGAGAGCGGACTTGAAGGAGACAAAAGTAGGTTGCTGACGGACAAAGAGAGAGGAAGTTTGTTCCAGGAAAGTGGACCAGAAACAGTTCACATTACAGTACACACTATTTGATGTCAACAGTTCACATTACAGTCCACAACATCTGATGTCAACAGTTCACATTACAATACACACCATTTGATGTCAACAGTTCACATTACAGTACACACCACCTGATGTCAACAGTTCACAGTACAATACACAACATCTGATGTCAACAGTTCACATTACAGTACATAACATTTGATGTCAACAGTTCACAGTACAGAACACATCTGATGTCAACAGTTCACATTACAGTACACACCACCTGATGTCAACAGTTCACATTACAATACACAACATCTGATGTCAACAGTTCACATTACAGTACACACCATCTGATGTCAACAGTTCACATTACAGTACACACTATTTGATGTCAACAGTTCACATTACAGTACACACCATCTGATGTCAACAGTTCACATTACAGTACACACTATTTGATGTCAACAGTTTACATTACAGTACACACCATCTGATGTCAACAGTTCACATTACAATACACAACATCTGATGTCAACAGTTCACATTACAATACACAACATCTGATGTCAACAGTTCACATTACAGTACACAACATCTGATGTCAACAGTTCACATTACAATACACACCATTTGATGTCAACAGTTCACATTACAGTACACAACATCTGGTGTCAACAGTTCACATTACAATACACAACATCTGATGTCAACAGTTCACATTACAGTACACACTATTTGATGTCAACAGTTCACATTACAGTACACAACATCTGATGTCAACAGTTCACATTACAGTACACAACATCTGATGTCAACAGTTCACATTACAATACACAACATCTGATGTCAACAGTTCACATTACAATACACAACATCTGATGTCAACAGTTCACATTACAGTACACACCATTTGATGTCAACAGTTCACAGTACAGAACACATCTGATGTCAACAGTTCAGATTAAAAGACACAACGTCAGATGTCAACAGTTCTTAGCACAGAACACATCTGATGTCAACAGTTCAGATTAAATGACACAACGTCAGATGTCAACAGTTTGATTATAGGACACAAGAGGTGATGTCAGCAACACACAAGTTATGATGGCATTGGGCATGAAGAAGATGTCCCCTATTGTTGTGCATGGTTGTCTGTCAGCTACATGTATTGCCTGATGTCTGGGTGTTGGGGACACACCCATATGGTTCCTATAGATCGATACAACGACAGTGTATCGGCCACACACACACCGGGTCTTCGTCACTGCAGTTTTATGTACAGGTAGACACATAGATACAGAAACCATTACATCCTTCACTCTCATTCTCTCCCTCCTTCCATTCTCTCTCTCTGTCTCTCTCTCTCTCTCTCTTTCTTTCTCTTTCTCTTACTCTCTCTGTCTTTCTCTCTTTTACTCTGTCTCTTTCTCTGTCTTTCTCTCTTTCTCTCTCTCTCTTTCTCTCTCTCTCTCCTTGTCTCTCTCTCTGTCCCTCTCTTTCTCTCTGTCTGTCTCTCTCTTTCTCTCTCTCTCTCTGTCCCTCTCTTTCTCTCTCTCTGTCTCTTTCTCTCTCTCTGTCTCTTTCTTTCTCTCTCCCTCTCTTTCTCTCTCTCTCTGTGTCTTTTTCTCTCTCTGTGTCTCTTTCTCTCTGTCTGTCTGTCTCTCTGTCTCTTTTTCTCTGTCTGTCTGTCTTTCTGTCTGACTGTCACCCTGAAGTAAGAAGTGTGTCTCCCATGTGTCTTCAGTAGATCAGTAGGTAGTAAGCAGTAGGCAGTGGCAGTAGGCAGGCAGTAGGCAGTAGGCAGGCAGTAGGCAGGCAGTAGGCAGTAGGCAGTAGGTAGTAGGCAGTAGATCAGTAAGCAGTAGTCAGTAGGCAGTAGGTAGTAACAGTAGCAGAGGCAGTAGAGCAGCAGTAGCAGTAAGTCAGTAGGCAGTAGGCAGTAGGCAGGCAGTAGGCAGTAGGCAGTAGGCAGTAGATCAGTAGCAGTAGGCAGTAGGCAGTAGGTAGTAGGTAGTAGCAGTAGGCAGTCAGGCAGTAGGCAGTAGCAGTAGGCAGTAGATCGTAGGCAGTAGCAGTAGGTAAAGTCATAGTAGGCAGTAGGCAGTAGGCAGTAGGCAGTAGCAGTAAGCAGTAGGCAGTAGCAGTAGCAGAGGCAGTAGGCAGTAGGCAGTAGGCAGAAGTAGGCAGTAGCAGTAGCAGTAAGCAGTAGGCAGTAAGCAGTAGGCAGTAGGCAGTAGAAGCAGTAGAGCAGAAGCAGTAGGCAGTAAGCAGTAGGCAGTAGAGCAGTAGGCAGTAAGCAGTAGGCAGTAAGCAGTAGGCAGTAAGCAGTAGCAGTAGGCAGTAGGCAGTAAGCAGTAGGCAGTAGGCAGTAGGCAGTAGGCAGTAGGCAGTAGCAGTAGGCAGTAGCAGTAGGCAGTAGGCAAGTGCAGTAGGCAAGTAAGCAGTAGGCAGTAGCAGTAGCAGTAGGCAGTAGTCAGTAGGCAGTAGGCAGTAGGCAGTAGTAGGCAGTAAGCAGTAGGCAGTAGAGCAGGCATAGGCAGTAGGCAGTAGGCAGTAAGAGTAGCAGTAGGCAGTAGGCAGTAGGCAGTAGGCAGTAGGAGTAGGCAGTAGGCAGTAGGCAGTAAGCGTAGGCAGTAAGCAGTAGGCAGTAGGCAGTAGGAATAAGCAGTAGGCAGTAGCAGTAGGCAGTAGCAGTAGCAGTAGCAGTAGGCAGTAGGCAGTAGTAAGCAGTAGGCAGTAGCATAGGCAGTAAGGCAGTAGGCAGTAGGCAGTAGCATAGCAGTAGGCAGTAGGCAGTAGAGGCAGTAAGCAGTAGCAGTAGGAAGTAGCAGTAGGCAGTAGGCAGTAGGCAGTAGCAGTAAGCAGTAGGCAGTAGGAGTAGGCAGTAGGCAGTAGGCAGTAGGCAGTGCAGTAGGAAGTAAGCAGTAGGCAGTAGGCAGTAGCAGTAAGAGTAGGCAGTAGGCAGTAGGCAGTAGGCAGTAGGGAGTAGGCAGTAGCAGTAGAGCAGTACAGTAGGCAGTAGAGTAGCAGGTAGGCAGTAGAAGTCAGTAGCAGTAGGCAGTAGGCAGTAATCAGTAGCAGTAGCAGTAGCAGTAGGCTAGTAGGCAGTAGGACAGTAGGCAGTAGCAGTAGGCAGTAGGCATAGTAAGCAGTAGGCAGTAGGCAGTAGAGAAGCAGTAGGCAGTAGGCAGTAGGCAGTAGAGTAAGCAGTAGGCAGTAGGCAGTAAGCAGTAGGCAGTAGAGGCAGTAGAGCAGTAGGCAGTAGGAAGTAAGCAGTAGTCAGTAGGCAGTAAGCAGTAGGCAGTAAGCAGTAGGCAGTAAATAGGCAGTAAGCAGTAAGCAGTAGGCAGTAGGCAGTAGCAGTAGGCAGTAAGCAGAAGGCAGTAGGCAGTAAGCAGTAGGCAGTAGCAGTAAGCAGTAGGCAGTAGGGAGTAAGCAGTAGGAGTAGGCAAGTAGGCAGTAAGCAGTAGGCAGTAGGCAGTAGGCAGTAGGCAGTAGGCAGTAGGCAGTAGGCAGTAGGCAGTAAGCAGTAGGCAGTAGGCAGAGCAGTAGGCAGTAGCAGTAGGCAGTAGGCAGTAGGCAGTAGGCAGTGGGCAGTAGGCAGTAGCAGTAGGCGTAGCGTAGGCAGTAGGCAGCAGGCAGCAGGCAGCAGGCAGCAGGCAGTAGGCAGTAGCAGTAGGCAGTAGGCAGTAGAGTCAGTAGGCAGTAGGCGTAGGCTAAGCAGTAGGCAGTAGGCGGGGTAGATCAGTAGATCAGCAGGCAGTAGGCAGTAGGCAGTAGGCAGTAGGCAGTAAGCAGTAGGCAGTAGATCAGTAGATCAGCAGCAGTGCAGTAGGCAGTAGGCAGTAGTGCAGTAGGCAGTAGGCAGTAGCAGTAGCAGTAGGCAGTAGGCAGTAGATCAGTAGATCAGCAGGCAGTAAGCAGTAGGCAGTAGGCAGTAGGCAGTAGATCAGTAGATCAGCAGGCAGTAGGCAGTAGGCAGTAAGCAGTGAGCAGTAGATCAGCAGGCAGTGCAGTAGGCAGTAAGCAGTAGCAGTAGGCAGTAGATCAGTAGATCAGCAGGCAGTAAGCAGTAGGCAGTAGGCAGTAGGCAGTAGCAGTAGGCAGTAGGCAGTGGGCAGTAGGCAGTAGGCAGTAGCAGTAGGCAGTAGATCAGTAGATCAGCAGCAGTGGCAGTAGGCAGTAGGCAGTAGGCAGTAGGCAGTAGCATAGGCAGTAGAGCAGTAGGCAGTAGCAGTAGATCAGCAGGCAGTAGGCAGTAGGCAGTAGGCAGTAGGCAGTAGCAGTTAGGCAGTAGGCAGTAAGCAGTAGATCAGCAGGCAGTAAGCAGTAGGCAGTAGATCAGTAGATCAGTAGGCATAGCAGTAGGCAGTAGATCAGTAGATCAGTAGGCAGTAAGCAGTAGGCAGTAGGCAGTAGCAGTAAGCAGTAGATCAGTAGATCAGCAGGCAGTAAGCAGTAGGCAGTAAGCAGTAGGCAGTAGGCAGTAGGCAGTAAGCAGTAGATCAGTAGATCAGCAGGCAGTAAGCAGTAGGCAGTAAGCAGTAGGCAGTAGGCAGTAGTCAGTAGATCAGCAGGCAGTAGGCAGTTAGCAGTAGCAGTAGCGTAGGCAGTAGGCATTAAGCAGTAGGCAGTAGATCAGTAGGCAGTAGATCAGTAGGCAGTAGGCAATAGATCAGTAGGCAGTAGATCAGTAGGCAGTAGGCAGTAAGCAATAGGCAGTAGATCAGTAGGCAGTAGGCAGTAAGCAGTAGGCAGTAGGCAGTAGGCAGTAGAAAGTAGGCAGTAGGCAGTAGGAAGTAGGCAGTAAGCAGTATGCAGTAGGCAGTAGGCAGTAGATCAGTAGGCAGTAGGCAGTAGGCATTAGGCAGTAGGCAGTAGGCAGTAGGCAGTAGGTAGTAGGCAGTAAGCAGTAGGCAGTCTGAATTGAATGAATCAAGACATTAATGGATTGATGGATTGATGGATTGATGAATGTATGGGTAGATGGATAGATAGACTGAATGAATAATAATAATAATAATATAATAATAATAATAATAATAATAATAATAATGAAGCATTTGTATAGCGCACTCCTCCAACAAGATGCCAGAGCTCTGTGCACTTAACAGACGTTATCATAAGCAGCAATCCATGATAGACAAGCAACAGTGATGTACAAATCAAGTCAAAATTAAAAATAGTGATAGATAACACATTGGTAACTTGTTATAAAAAACCTAAGCAACATTAAGTTAAGGATAAAGGATCACACACACACACATACATACACACACACACACACACACACCACACACACACACCACACACACACACACACACACAACACACGCGCGCGCGCGCGCATAGACACAGACACACATACACACGCACTGATTCAATCACTCACTCACTCACATACACACATACAAACCTGAACACAGATATACATACACAAGAGATTAATTATACAATCATTACTAAATAACATGTCACTTAATAAACAACACGAAGCAGCACACGAGACAGCCAAATAAGCTAGACATTAAAGGGTAGGCCAGAAGAATTTAAAGGTTATAGTATTTCTTGAAAAGGTGAGTTTTCAGAGCTTTTTTGAAAGACGGAGTTGATGAGATTTCTCTAATTTCACGTGGAAGGGAATTCCATGTTTTGGGGGCTGCAAAGGAGAAAGAACGTTGTCCAAAGGTAGCAGTTCTGACATGAGGAACGTTAAGTATTTTTGAATCAGAAGAGGAACGAAGTTGACGTGATGGTGTGTATACAGAGAGAAGGTTTGAGAGGTAGAGAGGTGCAGTTCCAGAGAAAAAGGAATGGCAGAGAGTTGAAAGTTTGTAATCAATCCTTGCTTGGATAGGAAGCCAATGCAGATTTTTGAGGAGAGGTTGTACATGATCATATTTGGATGCCTTCAGTACCATTCTTGCAGTGAATCAAGACATTAATGGATTAATGGATTAATGGATTAATGGATTGATGGATTGATGGATGGATGATGGACTATGTTTGACGGGTGATTAAGATGTGGACACTTAATGATTGACTGACTGACTGGCTGGCTGACTGACTGGCTGGCTGGCTGGCTGGCTGGCTGACTGACTGACTGACTGACTGATGACTGGACTGACTGACTCTGACTGGTGACTGACTGACTGACTGACTGACTGGGTGACTGACTGACTGACTGACTGACTGGGTGACTGACTGACTGACTGGACTGACTGACTGGACTGACTGACTGACTGCTGGCTGACTGACTGACTGACTGACTGACTGCTGGCTGACTGACTGACTGACTGACTGACTGGCTGACTGACTGACTGGCTGACTGACTGATGCTGACGCTGACTGACTGACTGCTGACTGCTGCTGATGCTGAGACGACTGCCTGGCTGACTGCCTGACTGACTGGCTGACTGACTGACTGACTGACTGACTGACTGACTATGACTCAATATGGATGATGTGACAATGTTGAGGCCAGTGTGAGATGCCCACACTCAGCGTTTATTGATGTATTGATTGATGTATTGATTGATTCAGCGCTTAGATTTGATTTTATCAAGATTTTGCGCTATATAAATATTGTAATTATTATTATTATTATTATTATTATTATGTAGTGATTGATGTATTGATTGATGCAGTGACATAATGTTGTATCGGTGTATTAAATGAAGGATTGGTGTGGTGACCGATGTTCTGTACGTTTCACAGTAATGATTGATTATTGATCTATTTTTTTTTACTTGACATATCTATTGATGTACTGAGTGATTCATTGAGTGATGCAGGGATACGTTAGATTAATGTATCGATGTTTTCACTGCTGTGCTGAGTGATTCATTGAGTGATGCAGGGATACGTTAGGTTAATGTATCGATGTTTTCACTGCTGTGCTGAGTGATTCATTGAGTGATGCAGGGACACGTTAGATTAATGTATCGATGTTTTCACTGCTGTGCTGAGTGATTCATTGAGTGATACAGGGATACGTTAGATTAATGTATCAATGTTTTCACTGCTGTGCTGTGTGATTCAGGGAGATGAGTGATGGTCAAGAGGCCAGTTTGAGATGTCCACTCCCAACACTGATGATATGTTGATGTATTGATTGATGTATTGATGTATTGACTGATGTGTAATTGAGGTGGATGACTTGATGGTCAAGGGGTCAGTGTGAAATGTCCACAACCAGCACTGATTGGGAGATGTTTTGACTGATCTATTGATGTATTGATTTAACTATTAATTTATCTATTGATCTATTGATGTACTGATTGATGTATTGATTACATCCATATTGACATATGGATGTACTGGTTGATATATTGTGTACTGATTGGTGTATTGAATGATCTATTGATGAATTTGATGTACTAATTGATGTATTGATGTATTTATTGATCTATTGATGTATTGATGTACTGATAGATGTGTTGATGTATTGAGTGATCTATGGATGTACTGATTGATGTACTGATGTATTGAGTGATCTATGGATGTAGTGACTGATGTACCCATGTACTGAGTGATGTACTCATGTATTGAGTGATGTATTGATGTACTAATTGATGTATTCATCTATTGAGTGATCTATTGATGTACTGATTGATGTGGTCATGTATTGAGTAATCTATTGATTAACTGATGTACTGAGTGATGTATTGATTGATCTGTTGATGTATTGACTAATGTAGTGACTGCTGTGTGTTGCAGGTGCATGACGTAATGATCAGGGGACCTGTGTGGGATGCCCACACTCAGTCTCAGCATGTGTGGACCACACGCCCTGCCCACGCCACTGCCATGCCCCGCCCACAAGGCTCCCGGAGCCCCCACACCCTGATCGCCACCACCACCACCGGCAACAACAACAACCGCTCACTCTTCTTGGATCTCTCCACCAACAACGACAACAATACCATCATCAGCACCAACAACAGCGGCGGTGATCAGGCAGGCACATCCTACCGAGAGGCAGACGTGAGCACGGCAGCCAGGACCACAGAGGACTACTCCAAGCTAAAGGAACAGTTCTACCAGTCCTACAACCCGCAGGTGGGCGTACACACCGCGGCTGTGCTGGGTGGAATTCTGGGCTGGTTGATCGTGTACCTGTTGTACAAGACCAAGGTGAAGAGGTGGGTGGTAGACCTGGCCAAGAACAGGTACGCCAAGCACCAGCAGAGACGGAAGGAGAAGGAGGTGCGTGAGGTCTTTGCGGAATTTGAGGATCACGACTTGAACCCTGACCCCTATCTCTTCCACTCCCCGCACATGACAGATCTGCACGTGCAGCAGCTCTTACAGCAGGGATTCTGGCAGCCAGACCAGCTGTCGCAACACGCAGACTGTACTTCCCATCCACAGGACTACAATCCTCACCTGCAGGACTATAGTTTCCACCTGCAGGACTATAATCCCCACCTGCAGGACTATAATCCCCACCTGCAGGACCATAATCCCCACCTGCAGGACTATAATCCCCACCTGCAGGACTACTGTTCTCAGCAGGAAGGAGACAGGTATACAGAAGATCGAGCCTTACCCTTCCCGCAGTGCCCGGCCTGTGGTGTGTTTGCTGAAGATTCGATGAGCCGACACAAGTGTCCCATGCCCAGCATCGTTGTGGACTCCTACAAGTGTGTGCCACCAGAGGGCGTGGCTGCCGGAAACAGCGCCGCGCACAACCAGGAGTCCTTGCAACAGGACTGTAGGGGAGACAACCCGCTCCAGGCCGACAGGAAGAGGGGGAAGGGCCAGAGGGGGAAGGAGAGAAAGAAGAAATACCGGCGGAGGAGGAGTCGTTCGCAGGGTCGAGTTGTGCCGGGGGTAAGGGTGATGGACGTGGAGGATCTGGACACTAAAGCCTTGCTGCCCCCTCCCTGTTCCCACTCCGACACGACACGCGCCACGGCAAGGTGAGGCTGTTATTTTGTTTACCTGCCATCCATTGCCACAACATGGTTTACATTGTGTTGTTGACATGTTGATAGCTATGGTTTACATTGCGTTGTTGACATGTTGATAGCTATGGTTTACATTGTGTTGTTGATAGCTATGGTTTACATTGAGTTGTTGACAAGTTGATAGCTATGGTTTACATTGCGTTGTTGACATGTTGATAGCTATGGTTTACATTGTGTTATTGACATGTTCGATAGCTATGGTTTACATTGCGTTGTTGACAAGTTGATAGCTATGGTTTACATAGTGCTGTTGGCATGTTGATAGCTATGGTTTACATAGTGTGGTTGATATGTAGGATAGCTATGGTTTACATTGTGCTGTTGACATGTTGATAGCTATGGTTTACATAGTGTTATTGACATATTGATAGCTATTGTTTACATTGTGTTCTTGACATGTTGATAGCTATGGTTTACATTGTGTTGTTGACATGTTGATAGCTATGGTTTACATTGTGTTATTGACAAGTTGATAGCTATGGTTTACATTGTGTTGTTGACATGTTGATAACTATGGTTTACATAGTGTTATTGACATGTTGATAGCTATGGTTTACATAGTGTTGTTGACATGTTGATAGCTATGGTTTACATTGTGTTGTTGACATGTTGGATAGCTATGGTTTACATTGTGTTGTTGACATGTTGATAGCTATGGTTTTCATAGTGTTGTTGACATGTTGGATAGCTATGGTTTACATTGTGTTGTTGACATGTTGATAGCTATGGTTTACATTGTGTTGTTGACATGTTGACAGCTATGGTTTACATTGTGTTGTTGACATGTTGACAGCTATGGTTTACATAGTGTTGTTGACATGTAGGATAGCTATGGTTTACATAGTGTTGTTGACATGTTGATAACTATGGTTTACATAGTGTTGTTGACATGTTGATAGCTATGGTTTACATAGTGTTGTTGACATGTTGACAGCTATGGTTTACATAGTGTTGTTGACATGTTGACAGCTATGGTTTACATAGTGTTGTTGACATGTAGGATAGCTATGGTTTACATTGTGTTGTTGACATGTTGACAGCTATGGTTTACATAGTGTTGTTGACATGTAGGATAGCTATGGTTTACATTGTGTTGTTGACATGTTGACAGCTATGGTTTACATAGTGTTGTTGACATGTAGGATAGCTATGGTTTACATTGTGTTGTTGACATGTTGACAGCTATGGTTTACATAGTGTTGTTGACATGTTGATAGCTATGGTTTACATTGTGTTGTTGACATGTTGATAGCTATGGTTTACATAGTGTTGTTGACATGTAGGATAGCTATGGTTTACATAGTGTTGTTGACATGTAGGATAGCTATGGTTTACATAGTGTTGTTGACATGTTGATAGCTATGGTTTACATAGTGTTGTTGACATGTTGATAGCTATGGTTTACATTGTGTTGTTGACATGTTGATAGCTATGGTTTACATTGTGTTGTTGACATGTAGGATAGCTATGGTTTACATTGTGTTGTTGACATGTTGGATAGCTATGGTTTACATTGTGTTTTGACATGTTGATAGCTATGGTTTACATTGTGTTGTTGACATGTAGGATAGCTATGGTTTACATTGTGTTGTTGACATGTTGGATAGCTATGGTTTACACAGTGTGTTGACATGTTGATAGCTATGGTTTACTTGTGCTGTTGACATGTTGATAGCTATGGTTTACATTGTGCTGTTACATGCTGATAGCTATGGTTTACATTGTGTTGTTGACATGTTGATAGCTATGGTTTACATAGTGTTGTTGACATGTAGGAAGCTATGGTTTACATTGTGCTGTTGACATGTTGATAGCTATGGTTTACATGTGTTGTTGCATGTTGAAACTATGGTTTACATTGTGTTGTTGACATGTTGATAGCTATGGTTTACATTGTGTTGTTGACATGTTGATAGCTATGGTTTACATTGTGTTGTTGACATGTGATAGCTATGGTTTACATAGTGTTGTTGACATGTTGATAGCTATGGTTTACATAGTGTTGTTGACATGTAGGATAGCTATGGTTTACATTGTGTGTTGACATGTTGATAGCTATGTTTACATTGTGCTGTTCACATGCTGATAGCTATGGTTTACATTGTTGTTAGACATGTTGATAGCTATGGTTTACATTGTGCTGTTGACATGTAGGATACTATGGTTTACATTGTGTTGTTGACATGTTGATAGCTATGGTTTACATTGTGTTGGTTGACATGTGATAGCTATGGTTTACATTGTGCTGTGACATGTTGGAAGCTAGGTTTCATTGTTTGTTGACATGTAGGATAACTATGGTTTACATTGTGTTGTTGACATGTTGATAGCTATGGTTTACATGGTTGTTGACATGTGATGCATGGTTACATTGTTGTTGCATGTGAGTGGTTACATTGTGCTGCTACATGTAGACCTAGGTTTGATGTGCTGTAAGTGGTACCTATGTTACTGTGTTTGACATTGAAGCTAGTTACTGTGATGTTGATAGCTATGGTTTACATTGTGTTTGACATGTTGGAGACTATGGTTTACATGTGTTGTTGACATGTTCGATAGCTATGGTTTACATTGTGTTTTGACATGTAGGATAGCTATGGTTTACATTGTGTTGTTGCATGTTCGATAGCATGGTTTACATTTGGATTGACATGTAGGTATGCTATGGTTTACATTGTGTTGTTGACAAGTTTTGATAACTATGGTTTACATTGTGTTGTTGACATGTTGATAACTATTGTTTACATTGTGTTGTTGACATGTTGATAGCTATTGGTTTACATTGTGCTGTTGACATGTTGGAAAGCTATGGTTTACATTGTGTTGTTGACATGTGGATAACTTGGTTTACATTGTGTTGTTGACATGTTGGATAGCTATGGTTTACATTGTGTTGTTGACATGTTGATAGCTATGTTTACATTGTGTTGTTGACATGTTGATAGCTATGGTTTACATTGTGCTGTGACATGTGGATAGCTTAGGTTTACATTGTGCTGTTTACATGTGGGATAGCTATGTTTACATTGTGGCTGGTGACATGTTGATAACTATGGTTTACATTGGTGTTGACTTGTACGATAGCGTTGGTTTACATTGTGCTGTTGACTTGTTGGATAGTAATGGTTTACATTGTGTTGTTGACATGTTGATAGCATTGTTTACATTGTGTTGTTGACATGTGGATAGCTATGGTTTACATTGTGTTGTTGACATGTTGATAGCTATGGTTTACATTGTGTTGTTGACATGTTGGTGAGTATGGTTTACATTGTGTTGTTGACATGTTCGATAGCTATGGTTTACATTGTGTTATTGACATGTAGGTAGCTATGGTTTACATTATGTTGTTGGCATGTCGTAGCTATGGTTTACTTGTGTTTTGACATGTAGATAGCTATGGTTTAATTGTGTTATTGACATGTAGGATAGCTATGGTTACATTGTGTTGTTGACAATGTTGATAACATGGTTTACATGTGATGTTGACATTGTTGAAAGCTATTGTTTACATTGTGTTGTTGACATGTTGATAGCTATTGTTTTTCATTGTGTGTTGACATGTTGGATAGCTATGGTTTACATTGTGTTGTTGACATGTTCGTAGCTTTGGTTTACATTATGTTATTGACATGTAGGATAGCTATGGTTTACATTGTGTTGTTGCATGTTGGATAGCTATGGTTTACATTTTGTTATTGACATGTAGGTGTTGTTGACATGTTGATAGCTATGGTTTACATTGTGTTGTTGACATGTAGGATAGCTATGGTTTACATTGTCTGTTGACATTTGGATAGCTATTGTTTACATTGTGCTGTTGACATGTAGGATAGCTATGGTTTACTTTGTGCCATTGACATGTTGATAACTATGGTTTACATTGTGTTGTTGACATGTTGATAGCTATGGTTACATTGTGTTGTTGACATGTTCGATAGCTATGGTTTCATTGTTTTTGACATGTAGGATAGCTATGGTTTACATTGCGTTGTTGACAATTGATAGCTATGGTTTACATTGTGTTATTGACATGTAGATAGCTATGGTTTCATTGTGCTGTTGACATGTTGATAACTATGGTTACATTGCGTTGTTGACATGTTGATAGCTATTGTTTACATGTGTTGTTGAATGTAGGATAGCTATGGTTTACATTGTGCTGTTGATATGCGGATAGCTAGGTTTACATTCTGCTGTTGACATGTTGATAGCTAGGGTTTCATTGTTCTGCTGACATGTTGATACTATGGTTTACATGTTGTTGCATGTTGATAGCTGGTTTACATGTGCTTTGACATTGACTTGGTTTTCATTGGTTTGACATTGGTATGTTTACATGTTGTTGACAAGTTGATTTGTTAATGGTTGTTAATGTTGATACATTGTTATGTGACATGTTGATAGCTATGTTTACATTGTGCTTGACATGTTGGATACTATGGTTTACATTGTGTTGTTGACATGTTGGATAGCTATGGTTACATTGTGTTATTGATATGTAGGATAGCTATGGTTTACATTGTGTTTGACATGTAGGTAGCATAGTTTACATTGTTTGTTGACAGTGATAGCTAGGTTTACATGTGTTTTGACATGTTGATAGCTATTTTTACATTGCTGTTGACAGTTGATAGTATGGTTTACATTGTGTTTTGACATATAGGATAGCTATGGTTTACATTGTTTGTTGACATGTTGATAGCTATGGTTTAATTGCTGTTGAAGTTGTATACTATGGATTTACATAGTGCTATTGCATGTTGATAGCTATGGTTTACATAGTATGGTTTATATGTGGATAGCTATGGTTTACATTGTGTAGTTGATATGTTGGATAGCTATGGTTTACATTGTGTGTTGACATGTTGATAGCTATGGTTTACATGTGTATTGACATATTGAATAGCTTGTTTACAATTGTTGTTGACTGTTGATAGTATGTTAATGTGTTGTTGACATGTTGATAGCTATGGTTTACATTGGTTGTTGACATGTTGATAGCTATGGTTTACATTGTGTTTGTTGACAAGTTGATAGCTATGGTTTACATATGTGTTATTGACATGTTGATAGCTATGGTTTACATAGTGTTGTTGACGATGTTGATAGCTATGGTTTACATTGTGTTTTGACATGTTGATAGCTAGGTTTCTAGTTGTTTGACTATTTTGGATAGCTATGGTTTACATTGTGTTGTTGACATTTGGTTAGCTATGGTTTACATTTGTTGTTGACATGTTGGATAGCTATGGTTTACATGTGTTATTGACATTTTTGAAGCTATGGTTTACATAGTGTTATTGACATGTTGATAGCTATGTTTACATAGTGTTGTTGACATGTTATACTGTGTTTACATTGTGTTTTGACATGTAGGATAGCTATGGTTTACATTGTGTTGTTGACATGTTGATAGCTATGGTTTACATAGTGTTGTTGACATGTTGATAGCTATGGTTTACATAGTGTTATTGACATGTTGATAGCTATAGTTTACATTGTGCTGTTGACATGTAGGATAGCTATGGTGCACATTGTGCTGTTGACATGTTGGATAACTGTGGTTTACATAGTGTTTATTGACATGTTGATAGCTATTGTTTACATTGTGTTGTTGACATGTAGGATAGCTATGGTTTACATTGTGCTGTTGACATGTTGGATAGCTATTGTTTACACTATGCTGTTGACATGTAGGATAGCTATGGTTTACTTTGTGCTGTTGACATTTTGATAACTATGGTTTACATTGTGTTGTTGACAGTTTGATAGCTATGGTGTACAATGTGTGTTGACATGTTCGATAGCTATGGTTTACATTGTGTTGTTGACATGTAGGATAGGTATGTTTTACATTGTGTTGTTGGCATGTTCGATAGCTATGGTTTACATTGTGTTATTGACATGTAGATAGCTATGGTTTTCATTGGGTTATTGACATGTAGGATAGCTATGGTTTACATTGTGTTGTTGACAAGGTTGATAGCTATTGTTTACATTGTGTTGTTGACATGTTGATAGCTATGGTTTACATTGTGTTGTTGACATGTCGGATAGCTATGGTTTACATTGTGTTGTTGACATGTTGATAGCTATGGTTTACATTGTGTTGTTGACATGTTGATAGCTATTGGTTGCATTGTGTTGTTGACATGTTGATAGCTATTGGTTGCATTGTGTTGTTGACATGTTGATAGCTATTGGTTACATTGTGTTGGTTGACATGTTGATAGCTATGGTTTACATTTTCTTGTTGACATGTTGGATAACTATGGTTTACATTGTCTTGTTGACATGTTGGATAACTATGGTTTACATTGTCTTGTTGACATGTTGGATAACTATGGTTTACATTGTCTTGTTGACATTTGGATAACTATGGTTTACATTTTCTTGTTGACATGTTGGATAACTATGGTTTACATTGTGTTGTTGATATGTTGATAGCTATGGTTTACATTGCGTTGTTGACAAGTTGATAGATATGGTTTACATTGTGTAATTGACATGTAGGATAGCTATGGTTTACATTGTGTTGTTGACATGTTGATAGCTATGGTTTACATTGCGTTGTTGACAAGTTGATAGCTATGGTTTACATAGTGCTGTTGACATGTTGATAGCTATGGTTTACATGGTGTGGTTGATATGTAGGATAGCTATGGTTTACATTGTGTTGTTGACATGTTGATAGCTATGGTTTACATTGTGTTGTTGACATGTTGATAGCTATGGTTTACATCTTGTTGTTGGCATGTTCGATAGCTATGGTTTACATTGTGCTATTGACATGTAGGATAGCTATGGTTTACATTGTGTTATTGACATGTAGGACAGCTATGGTTTACATTGTGTTGTTGACATGTAGGATAACTATGGTTTACATTGTGTTGTTGACATGTTGATAGCTATTGTTTACATTGTGTTGTTGACATGTTGATAGCTATGGTTTACATTGTGTTATTGACATGTTGATAGCTATGGTTTACATTGTGCTACTGACATGTTGGATAGCTATGGTTTACATTGTGTTGTTGACATGTTGATAGCTATGGTTTACATTGTGTTATTGACATGTTGATAGCTATGGTTTACATTGTGCTACTGACATGTTGGATAGCTATGGTTTACATTGTGTTGTTGACATGTTGGATAGCTATGGTTTACATTGTGTTATTGACATGTAGGATAGCTATGGTTTACATTGTGTTATTGACATATGGGATAGCTATGGTTTACATTTTGTTGTTGATATGTTGATAGCTATGGTTTACATTGCCTTGTTGACAAGTTGATACCTATGGTTTACATTGTGTTATTGACATATAGGATAGCTATGGTTTACATTGTGTTGTTGACATGTTGATAGCTATGGTTTGCATTGCGTTGTTGACAAGTTGATAACTATGGTTTACATAGTGCTGTTGGCATGTTGATAGCTATGGTTTACATAGTGTGGTTGATATGTAGGATAGCTATGGTTTACATTGTGTTGTCGATATGTTGGATAGCTATGCTTTACATTGTGCTGTTGACATGTTGATAGCTATGGATTGCATAGTGTTATTGACATATTGATAGCTATTGTTTACATTGTGTTGTTGACATGTTGATAGCAAATGGTTTACATTGTGTTGTTGACATGTTGATAGCTATGGTTTACATTGTGTTGTTGACATGTTGATAGCTATGGTTTTCATAGTGTTGTTGACATGTTGATAGCTATGGTTTTCATAGTGTTGTTGACATGTGGGATAGCTATGGTTTACATAGTGTGGTTGATATGTAGGATAGCTATGGTTTACATTGTGTTGTTGATATGTTGGATAGCTATGCTTTACATTGTGCTGTTGACATGTTGATAGCTATGGTTTTACATTGTGTTGTTGACATATTGATAGCTATGGTTTACATTGTGTTGTTGACATGTTGATAGCTATGGTTTACATTGTGTTGTTGACATGTTCGATAGCTATGATTTTGCATTGTTTTTTGACATGTAGGATAGCTATGGTTTACATTGCGTTGTTGACAAGTTGATAGCTATGGTTTACATTGTGTTATTGACATGTAGAATAGCTATGGTTTACATTGTGCTGTTGACATGTTGATAGCTATGGTTTACATTGCGTTGTTGACATGTTGATAGCTATTGTTTACATAGTGTTGTTGATATGTAGGATAGCTATGGTTTACATTGTGTTGTTGATATGTTGATAGCTATGGTTTACATTGCGTTGTTGACATGTTGATAGCTATGGTTTACATTGTGTTGTTGACATGTAGGATAGCTATGGTTTACATTGTGTTGTTGACATGTTGGATAGCTATGGTTTACATTGTGTTGTTGACATGTTGATAGCTATGGTTTACATTGTGTTGTTGACATGTTGATAGCTATGGTTTACATTGTGTTGTTGACATGTTGGATAGCTATGGTTTACATTGTGTTGTTGACATGTTGATAACTATGGTTTACATTGTGTTGTTGATATGTAGGATAACTATGGTTTACATTGTGTTGTTGATATGTAGGATAACTATGGTTTACATTGTGTTGTTGATATGTAGGATAGTTATGGTTTACATTGTACTATTGTCATGCTTTTGTCTTACATAAGATCAAATGATGGTACAATTATAATAGAAAAAGACATGCACATCAACTAGTTACTTAAAATCTAAAGATGGTACAATTATAATGGAAAAAGACAAAATGTAAGGTAGATGAGGAGAGTACATCGAAGACCTTTTTGACGATGATAGAAAGAAAAATCATAGCATGAGAAAAAAACGTTGAACGACAACCAATAATGAAAGATGAAGTTAAAGCAGCTTACAAAAAGCTGAAACTGGGCAAAGCCCCAGGACCAGACAATACTACTGTTAACATGATTGGGCTCCAGATGAATTTGGTATTGAAGAAATAACAGTCCTCCTAAATGAAATTTATGATACCGAGAAAGTCCCTGAAGATATGTCAAAATCAATTTTCATTGTTCTTCCAAAGAAAGCAGGAGCTATAGAAAGCGAACTCCATCGTACAATCAGCTTGATGAGTCACATGACAAAGATTCTATCAAGAATAATTACGATGAGGACAAGGAACAGAATCAAAAAAGAAATAACAGAAGAACAACGTGGATTTGTGAAAGGGAAAGGGAATATTAATGCCATATACATCGCAAGAATTCTCATAGTAGGGTCAGTTGAGTTGAATAAGGGTTTACATTTTGAATTTTGTTGATTATACCAATGCTTTTGATTGGGTAAGACAAAAGAATTAGTCAACCAACTGGAAAAGTTCAATATTGATAGAAAAGATCTAAGAAAAATAAGGAATATGTATTGGGAACAAACAGCAGCAATGAGAATACAAAATGCCATAAGCTCTTTTCAAAATACTACTAGAGGGGTTACACAGGAACAGGACATTTTCTGAAGCAAGAGAATTGAGCACCTAGTCACAACAGGAAAATTGGAGGGAAAAAGACACCAGATAGACCCAGGAAGAAAATATTGGACGGTTTTGTGGAGTGGATGACAACTGAAACGGTAGACGATATACTTGTAGTAAAAAAAACCTGAATTGAATGGACGGCCATATTTTACAACACCATGCAGCAGGTGAATCCTGTTGATGTGATGTCTGTATCAGGTTGATCCTTAACACACCCCTGTTGATGTGATGTCTGTATCAGGTTGATCCATAACACACCCCTGTTGATGTGATGTCTGTATCAGATGGATACATAACATACCCCTGTTGATGTGATGTCTGTAACAGGTAGATACATAACATACCCCTGTTGATGTGATGTCTGTAACGGATAGATACATAACACACCCCTGTTGATGTGATGTCTGTAACAGGTAGATACATAACACACCCCTGTTGATGTAATGTCTGTAACGGATAGATACATAACATACTCCTGTTGATGTGATGTCTGTATCAGGTAGATACATAACACACCCCTGTTGATGTGATGTCTGTATCAGGTAGATACATAACACACCCCTGTTGATGTGATGTCTGTAACAGATAGATACATATCATAACACACCCCTGTTGATGTGATGTCTGTAACAGGTATATCCATATCATAACACACCCCTGTTGATGTAATGTCTGTAACAGGTAGATACATAACACACCCCTGTTTATGTGATGTCTGTAACAGATAGATACATATCATAACACACCCCTGTTGATGTGATGTCTGTATCAGATGGATACATAACATACCCCTGTTGATGTGATGTCTGTATCAGATGGATACATAACATACCCCTGTTGACGTGATGTCTGTATCAGATGGATACATAACATACCCCTGTTGATGTGATGTCTGTAACAGATAGATACATAACATACCCCGGTTGATGTAATGTCTGTAACAGGTAGATACATAACACACCCCTGTTTATGTGATGTCTGTAACAGATAGATACATATCATAACATACCCCTGTTGATGTGATGTCTGTATCAGATGGATACATAACATACCCCTGTTGATGTGATGTCTGTATCAGATGGATACATAACATACCCCTGTTGACGTGATGTCTGTATCAGATGGATACATAACATACCCCTGTTGATGTGATGTCTGTAACAGATAGATACATAACATACCCCGGTTGATGTAATGTCTGTAACAGATGGATACATAACATACTCCTGCTGATGTGATGTCTGTAACAGGTATATCCATATCATAACACACCCCTGTTGATGTGATGTCTGTAACAGATAGATACATAACACACTCCTGTTGATGTGATGTCTGTAACAGATGGATGCATAACACACCCCTGTTGATGTAATGTCTGTATCAGGTAGATCCATAACACACCCCTGTTGATGTGATGTCTGTAACAGGTAGATCCATAACATACCCCTGTTGATGTGATGTCTGTAACAGATAGATCCATAACATACCCCTGTTGATGTAATGTCTGCAACAGGTAGATCCATAACACACCCCTGTTGATGTGATGTCTGTAACAGATAGATACATAACATACCCCTGTTGATGTGATGTCTGTAACAGATAGATACATAACATACCCCTGTTGATGTGATGTCTGTAACAGGTAGATACATAACACACCCCTGTTGATGTGATGTCTGTAACAGGTAGATCCATAACACACCCTGTTGATGTGATGTCTGTAACAGATAGATACATAACATACCCCTGTTGATGTGATGTCTGTAACAGGTAGATCCATAACATACCCCTGTTGATGTGATGTCTGTAACGGATAGATACATAACACACTCCTGTTGATGTGATGTCTGTAACAGATAGATACATAACATACCCCTGTTGATGTGATGTCTGTAACAGATAGATACATAACACACTCCTGTTGATGTGATGTCCGTAACAGATAGATACATAACACACTCCTGTTGATGTGATGTCTGTAACAGATGGATGCATAACACACCCCTGTTGATGTGATGTCTGTAACAGATAGATACATAACACACTCCTGTTGATGTGATGTCTGTAACAGATGGATGCATAACACACCCCTGTTGATGTAATGTCTGTATCAGGTAGATACATAACACACCCCTGTTGATGTAATGTCTGTAAGAGATGGATACATAACACACTCCTGTTGATGTGATATCTGTAACAGGTAGATACATAACACACTCCTGTTGATGTGATGTCTGTAACAGATGGATCCAGAACATGCCCCTGTTGATGCGCAGCCAGCAGGATGTGAACGGTCTGATCCTGAAGGTCCAGCAGCACATGCTTGGGGACCAGAAACAGTTGAGCTGTCCACTCATCTCCACTGCCCTGCACTATGCGGCATTGCCTGTCCTGGGTGTGCCGCATTCAGGCTACAACAACAGCATGCCTGTACTGCCCAGCCTGGCCCTGGACTACCTCAAAGATGTGGGCAGTTTCAGAGGTGTGGGCAGTGTCAGAAGTCTGGACAGCATGAAAGGGGTGGACACCCTGCCAGGTCCGGGTAGCCTGCAGGTTCTGGACAGCGTGACTAGGAATGGAGACGCGCTGTTGTCCAGGGATGACAGGAGGCCGGATGTGGAGGACGAGGAGGTGCACCTTCTGCAGCCCGCGCCTTGCTGTGCTGCCTCTCAGCCCAAACTTTCACTCAGTCATCCCGGATGGCGCCATGAACAACCGCCATTCCCCTCCCTCTCTTCCTCCCTGTCTCTCAAGTCACCGTCCTCCCGCCTTCCCTCCCTCCTCCCCAAACACAGTCACGTGTCATCATCCGCCACCAACCTGACTGTACCCGGATCGGGCATGTTGATGACGTCATCCTATTCGGCGCCGACCTCTCCGGTGCCCATACCGGTCACCCCCACCATCACCATTCTGCACAACGTCAGCAACGTCAGGGGCGGTCGTGGTCTGTGTGCTTCCGTGCCCCGCCCTGATAGCGACCTGTCCCTTAGTTCCAGCTCGTCCTTTGACCCCCTGACCCTGGCTCACCTGCAGCCTGACTGCGCGTGTGGTCAGCAATTGTCACAGCAGTCACACATTGTGCACGTGCCATCTGGATCCAAAACCTCGTCACGCGCATCCTGGACGCTGTTTGAAGACGATGATGACGACAAGATGGATAAGTTGAGCGGTGTGGGGGATAACATTTGTCAGAGGGAGGAGGGGGTGTGCTCTAGACAGACGTCGTGTCGTTCTGATCTGTCTTCCCCGTCTGTCCGTCACTCATGTAACACAGGAAGATGTGGACCACACGATACAGTGCTGACTGTAGAGACCAAGTTATAGCACAGCGCGTCATCTCTCCTTTCTGTCCTAGCAAGACAAGGACAATGTGTACGTGTGTGTGTGTGTGTGTATTCTGTAAGTTACAGCACGATTTCCGTGCCTCCTCCTTCACGCATAACAAGACAATAATCATGTGTGTCTACTGTTTAAGTTACAGCACGGTTTCTGTGTCTCTTCTTTTTCTCACAAGACAATTGATTGCGTGTCTACTCTTTAAGTTAGGATTTCCGTGTCTGATTTTCCCCCTCATAACACGACAATGATTATGTGTGTCTTCTGTTCATGCGAAAAAGATGGACTGACAACATTGCGGAATGGACAAGAAACTATTTGCAGACACCAATGCTTTGGTACAGAACCGACATATCTAGAACAATCTGGTGAACAGTTAATTAGTGTGGAGCCCCAAAGACATATCACGGAGTTAAGGAAAAAAAACAAAAGAAGAAGAAGAAGACTGAGACGAAGCAGAAGAACAACAACAACAAGAACAAGAAAGAGAAGAGGAAGAGGACGAAGAAGGATAAGAATGAGGAGGAGAAGGAGGAGGAGGAGGAGGAGAAGAAGAAGAAGAAGAAGAAGAAGAAGAAGAAGAAGAAGAAGAAGAAGAAGAAGAAGAAGAAGAAGAAGAAGAAAGAAGAAGAAGATGATGATGATGATGATGAAGAGAAAAGCAAAGAAGAGGGTGAAGAGTTTTAAAGCTGTAAAATGATGTAGAATGTTGACAAGATATGTACAGTGAAGTGACAATGAGGCAAGGTGTTGACATGTACAGTGAAGTGACAATGAGGCAAGGTGTTGACATGTACAGTGAAGTGACAATGAGGCAAGATGTTGACATGTACAGTGAAGTGACAATGAGGCAAGATGTTGACATGTACAGTGAAGTGACAATGAGGCAAGGTGTTGACATGTACAGTGAAGTGACAATGAGGCAAGGTGTTGACATGTACAGTGAAGTGACAATGAGGCAAGGTGTTGACATGTACAGTGAAGTGACAATGAGGCAAGGTGTTGACATGTACAGTGAAGTGACAATGAGGCAAGGTGTTGACATGTACAGTGAAGTGACAATGAGGCAAGATGTTGACATGTACAGTGAAGTGACAATGAGGCAAGGTGTTGACATGTACAGTGAAGTGACAATGAGGCAAGGTGTTGACATGTACAGTGAAGTGACAATGAGGCAAGCGTTGACATGTACAGTGAAGTGACAATGAGGCAAGGTGTTGACAAGACTGTACAGTGAAGTGACAATGAGGCAAGGTGTTGACATGTACATTGAAGTGACAATGAGGCAAGGTGTTGACAAGACTGTACAGTGAAGTGACAATGAGGCAAGATGTTGACATGTACAGTGAAGTGACAATGAGGCAAGGTGTTGACATGTACAGTGAAGTGACAATGAGGCAAGGTGTTGACATGTACAGTGAAGTGACAGTGAGGCAAGGTGTTGACAAGACTGTACAGTGAAGTGACAGTGAGGCAAGGTGTTGACAAGACTGTACAGTGAAGTGACAGTGAGGCAAGGTGTTGACAAGACAAGA
>CM060314.1:775471-785471 GCA_030674185.1 Monoplex corrugatus | reverse complement strand
GTCTCTCTCTGTCTCTGTCTCTGTCTGTCCATCTGTCTACCTCTGTCTGTCTGTCCGTCTGTGTGTGCGTCTTGTATCTTAAACTCTGTGTCTGTCTCTCTCTGTGTCTGTCTCTCTCTCTGTCTCTCTGTGTCTGTGTCTCTGTCTGTCTGTCTGTCTGTCTTTATCTCTCTCTCTCTCTTTCTCCCGTCTGTCTGTCTGTCTGTCTGTCTATATGTGTTTATCTCTGTCTGTCTGTCTGTCTCTGTCTGTCTGTCTGTCTGTATGTCTGCCTGCCTGCCTGCCTGCCTGCCTGTCTGTATGTCTGTCTCTCTCTCTCACAGACACACACGCACACAAACCACACGCACAATACATACACACATACATACATACATACATACATACATACATACATACATACATACATACATACTATATACATACATACATACATACATACATACATACGTACGTACATACATACTTACATACATACGTACGTACGTACATACATACATACATACATTCACACATATACAAATACACTAATGTACATGCACGCATACACACATATAGCTAGCATAAACACACGAAACACATACACACAATCATAAACCATACACACACACACAAACACACACACACACACACACACACACACACACACACACACACACACACACACACACACACACACACACACACACAACACACACACACACACACACACACACGTGCAGTTGTATTGTGTTTTGATACAAATGTGTTGTTGCAGCACTGCATTATGATTCTTATATTTTGTTTCGCTGACCTGCTTGCTTGCTTGCTTGCTTGCTTGTTTGCCTGCTTGCTTGCTTGCTTGTTTGTTTGCCTGAATGTTAACTAAATAGTGGGCGCGTTGTGTGATCCGTAGTGTTTGTTCTGTGACCTCTGTCTTACCTCCAATGCCTCTGTCCTTGAGTAATAAAATACTTTACTTCAGCTGACTTGGGTTCCCTTTTGTTCATAACACGTCACGACAATGACCCCTAACAGATATATGTATAAATTTGCATATCAATGCCATAAGTCACGTGAGTTGATTAAAGAGGTCAAGTGTTATGCGACGTTAGCAAATTTCATTTTGAGAAATGACTTTTGTTTGTCTGTTTGTTGGTTGATTATTTGTTTGTTCGCTTTTGTTTGTTTGTCTGTTTTTTTGTTTGTTTGCATGTTTGTTGATGGGTTTTTTGTTTGTTTGTTTGTTTGTTTTGTTTGTGTGTTTGATAGGTTTTTGTTTGTTTCTTTCTTTGCTTTTTTGTATTTTTGTGTTTGCGTGTCGGCTTTTTGTTTCTTTGTTGGTTTTTTTAATTATGTTTGCTGGTGTTTTGTTGGCTTTTTGTTTGTTGGCTTTTTGTGTGTTGGCTTTTTGTGTATTGGCTTTTTTGTTTGTATACTGGCTTTTTAAAGTATGTATTTGCTGATGTTTTGTTGGGTTTTTGTTTGTATTTTTGTTGTTTGGCTTCTTTGTGTGTTTGTGTGTTGGCTTTTTTGTTTGTATGTTTGTATGTTGGCTTTTTAAATTGTTTGCTGGTGTTTTGTTGGCTTTTTGTTTGTGTGTTTGTGTGTTGGCTTTTTAAAGTATGTATTTGCTGGTATTTTCTTGGCTTTTTGTTTGTATGTTTGTATGTTGGCTTTTTAAAGTATGTATTTGCTGGTATTTTCTTGGCTTTTTGTTTGTATGTTTGTGTGTTGGCTTTTTAAAGTATGTATTTGCTGGTATTTTCTTGGCTTTTTGTTTGTATGTTTGTGTGTTGGCTTTTTTGTGTGTTGGCTTTTTCGTGTGTTGGCTTTTTGTGTGTTGGCTTTTTGTGTGTTGGCTTTTTGTGTTTTGGCTTTTTGTTTGTATGTTTGTGTGTTGGCTTTTTGTGTTTTGGCTTTTTAATGTATGTATTTGCTGGTATTTTGTTGGCTTTTTGTTTGTACGTTTGTTGTTTGGCTTCTTTGTGTGTTTATGTGTTGGTTTTTTGTTTTGTGTGATGGCTTTTTGTTTGTGTGTTTTTGGTTGGCTTTTTTATTTGTGTGTTGGCTTTTTGGTTTGTTGGTTGGTTGACGTTTTTGTTTATATGTTGGCTTTCTGTTTTGTTTGTTAGCTTTTTCAGTTTGTGTATTTGTTGGGTTTTGTTTGTTTCTTTGTTTGTTTGTTTGTGTCTTAGCATTTTTTGTTTGTTGGCTGGTTGGTTAGCTTTTTTCTTTGTTTCTTGCTTGGCTGTTTTTTTGTTTTTGTTTGTTTGTTTATTGGTTGGTTGATGGCTTTTCTGTTTGTTGGTTGACTATTTTTTCATTTTCCTTTCTTTGTTTTTGCATTTGTGTATGTGCTTGTCTGTTTCTTTTTCTTTCTTTCTTTCTTTTTTTCACTTTATTTTTGGTAGAGTTGTGTTTGTGCTAAATTGTGTGTGATGATGACTGAGTCAGTGATTTAAGCCGACTGGTGTGTAGTGAGTAAGTGTGCATTTCACTGAATTTTGTACAGGAAGGTTCATTCTGTCCTCGGTGAATATTTGATGATGATGATGATGATGATGATGATGATGATGATGATGATGTATGATGATGTGAGTGATGAGGAGGACGACGATGATAACATATTATTATCATTATTATTATCATTATTATTATTATTATTATCATTATTATTATTATTCTATTGTTTTTATTTTTGTTTTTTTTATCAGATTTTTCAATGTTACCATTGCGGGTAGTTCTTTCCTAAATGCAAATCTGTCTGACGCACATTTTTAAAGTCTGCATCTTTTAATTTTCATGTTTTGTTTTGTAAGTTATATGATGTTGTTTTCTCTCTCTCTCTCTCTTTCTCTCTGTCTCTCTCTCTTCTCTGTCTCTCTGTCTCTCTCATTCTCTCTCTCGCTCTTTCTCTGTCTGTCTGTCTGTCTATCTGTCTCTCTCTCTCTCTCTCTCTCTCTCTATCTATCTATCTATCTATCTATCTATCTATCTATCTATCTATCTATCTATCTATCCATCCCTCTTTCTCTCTCTCTCTCTCTGTCTCTCTCTTTTTTTCTCTCTCTTCCTATCTTTTTCTTCCCCCCGTTCTCTCTCCCATCCATTCCTTCCCCATCTGTCTTCCTCTCTTTTTATAGTTGTACGATAGACACACTAAACAACAATCCCAAAACATTTTTGTACATTCTGTGTGAAGCCTGAGAGATGTTGGCTAAAACATAGTCCGCGGCTTGTAGAGTCTAACTGGAAGGCCAAAGCGTTTGGAAGCCGCAGCACAATAGGTCAGTGGTGCGCTGAACATCCTCGTGCGAGTGTGTAATCAGTGCACAGTCATCTATGAAGGAAATTCCCACAGAAGGGCTTTCAGCACTTTGGTTTTGGCTTGGAGTCTGTGCAGGTTGGAGAGTTTTCAATCTGAGTAGAATATAATGTCCACATCTTATCAGTCTCTGGATGTATCAATCAGCATTGCTGTTGAGGATGGAGAAGAATGTGAGCGCTAGAATGCATCCGTGTTTCACTCCGTTCTGCACGAGGGAGGGCTGGCATGTCTCCCTATTCTCTTTCACCTTGGCTTGCATGCCAAAATGAAGCAGTCAAAAAGAAAAGCTTCTGATGGCTCAGCCATAGGTCCTTCCTGTTGACGATGTCAAATGCTTTGGTCGCATCTACAAACACCAGGGGGTATACATTGATGCAGAGATCAACAATCAGGAAATCAAGACTGTGGGCAAATTCTGCTTCCTGGGCAGTACAGAGAGCACTAATGGATTTGTCGATGCGCAGGTGGCGTTTCGCATTTCCACAACTTGCTGTGCCTTTGGAAAGCGTGGCAAGACCATGGCATCAGACTGGCCACAAAAACTGCTGTGTAGGGAGCAGTAGTGTTGAGTGCCCTGCTGTAATGCTGCGGGACCTGAACTACCTACTGATGGTACATTTAACAACTCAAATGGTTCCACCAAAGATGACCGCGCAAGATCTTAAGACTAAGACTAAGGAGGTATGATTTACCAGGTATAAAACTTCAATAATCAAATGCCGGCTTCTTTGTGGAGGAGACTTGTTCGAGTAGAAGACAACCACATCTGAAAGATGCTTTTGTACAGAGAGCTGAAGTAAAGATACCATGACCAGGGAAGATCACCAAAGTGATACAAGGACACCATGACCAGGGAAGATCACCAAAGTGATACAAGGACAACCATGACCAGGGAAGATCACCAAAGTGATACAAGGACACCATGGCCAGGGAAGATCACCAAAGTGATACAAGACACCATGACCAGGGAAGATCACCAAAGTGATACAAGGACACCATGACCAGGGAAGATCACCAAAGTGATACAAGGACACCATGACCAGGGAAGATCACCAAAGTGATACAAGGACACCATGACCAGGGAAGATCACCAAAGTGATACAAGGATTCTCTGAAAGCATCAACATCACCAAATGGGAAGACATAGCTCGCGACAGTGTAAGCTGTTACAACAGTGTAAGCTGTTACAGCAGTGTAAGCTGTTACAACAATGTAAGCTGGTTACAACAGTGTAAGCTGTTACAACAATGTAAGCTGGTTACAACAGTGTAAGCTGTTACAACAGTGTAAGCTGTTACAACAGTGTAAGCTGTTACAACAGTGTAAGCTGGTTACAACAGTGTAAGCTGTTACAACAATGTAAGCTGTTACAACAGTGTAAGCTGTTACAACAGTGTAAGCTGTTACAACAGTGTAAGCTGTTACAACAGTGTAAGCTGTTACAACAGTGTAAGCTGTTACACAGTGTAAGCTGTTACAACAGTGTAAGCGTTACAACAGTGTAAGCTGTTACAACAGTGTAAGCTGTTACAGCAGTGTAAGCTGTTACAACATGTAAGCTGTTACAGCAGTGTAAGCTGTTACAACATGTAAGCTGTTACAACAGTGTAAGCTGTTACAACAGTGTAAGCTGGTTACAACAGTGTAAGCTGGTTACAACAGTGTAAGCTGTTATACAGTGTATGCGGTTACAGAATGTAAGCTGGTTACAGAATGTAAGCTGGTTACAGCATGTAAGCTGGTTACAGCAGTGCAAGCTGGTTACAGATGTAAGCTGTTACAGAATGTAAGCTGGTTACAACAGTGTAAGCTGGTTACAGAATGTAAGTTGTTACAGCAGTAAGCTGGTTGCAAGCAGTGTAAGCTGTTACAGCAGTGTAAGCTGGTTACAGACAGTGTAAGCTGTTTACTTGCAGTGAAAGCTGGTTACAGAATGTAAGTGGTTACAGATGTAAGCTGGTTACAGCAGTGGAAGCAGCACAGGCAGGGCACAATCGAAATTGGGAACAGCACGGAAATCGTCTGTTCAATGGAGAGTAAGGACTGGTATGCAGCAGCTAATGCGCAGGTATTGTTCTACAGGCGATAAGGACCAGATGAACTTCTATCACATGAAGGACCACACATGGCGTTAAAGGACCAGTATGATCATATCCAATGAAAACCACAACCGGGCGTATAAAGGACAGAATGTCTACTAATGCCCCAGAGACCCATCCAGGCGATAAAGGACCAGTATGTCTACTATCCCACATGAAGACCCACACCAGGCGATAAAGGACCAGAATGTCTACTATCCCACATGAAAACCCACACCAGGTGATAAAGGACCAGAATGTCTACTATCCCACATGAAACCCACACCAGGCGATAAAGGACCAGTAACTACTATCCCACATGAAGACCCACCCAGGTGATAAAGGACCAGTACAATTTACTATCCCACATGAAAACCCACGCCAGGGTATAAAGGACCAGTATTCCTTCTATCCCACATGAAAACCCTATCAGTGATAAAGGACCAGTAAATGTTATCCCACATGAAGACCCATATTAGGCGATAAAATCAGATATGCCTACTACCCCACATGAAAACCCATATCAGTGATAAAGGACCAGTAACTATTATCCCACACGAAGACCCATATTAGGCGATAAATCAATATGCCTACTACCCCACATGAAAACGCATATCGCGATAAAGGACCAGTAATGCCTATACCCACACTGAAGATCCCAACAGGTGATAAATTAGACCAGTATGCCTACTATCCCACATGAAAACCATCACAGGGCGATAAAGGACCAGTATGTCTACTACCCACATGAAGATCCACACTAGCGATATTATAGGACCATACGCTACTATTGCCCACATGAAAAGACCACAACTAGTGATAATAAGGACCAGTATGGTCTACTATCCCACATGAAACCCACACCAGGCGATAAAGGACCATAGTCTACTATCCCACATGAAGACCCACACCAGGTGATAAAGGACCAGTATTTACTATCCCACATGAAAACCCACACCAGGCGATAAAGGACCAGTAAACTACTATCCCACATGAAGACCCAGCCAGGGATAAAGGACCAGTATGTCTACTATCCCACATGAAGACCCACACCAGGTGATAAAGGACCAATATGTCTACTATCCCACATGAAGACCCACACCAGGTGATAAAGGACCAGTACAACTACTATCCCACATGAAGACCCACACCAGGTGATAAAGGACCAGTACAACTACTATCCCACATGAAGACCCACGCCAGGTGATAAAGGACCAGTATGTCTACTATCCCACATGAAGACCCACACCAGGTGATAAAGGACCAGTATGTCTACTATCCCACATGAAGATCCACACCAGCCGATAAAGGACCAGTATGTCTACTATCCCACATGAAGACCCACACCAGCCGATAAAGGACCAGTACGTCTACTATCCCACATGAAGACCCACACCAGCCGATAAAGGACCAGTATGTCTACTATCCCACATGAAGACCCACACCAGCCGATAAAGGACCAGTATGTCTATTCTTCTGTCAGATCGATAGGAGAGCTCATCATGATGTCAGTATAGACTGAGACATGGATATGTTGGCATTCATCATCATCATCAGGTGCCTTGCCGCATGGCGTTGGCGATCTTGGACTTCCATCTGTCTCTATCTCTTGTTGCCTCGAGCATCTCTTCCACCCTCTTTGTCCTCAGCCACTGTGCAAGTCCGTTTAGTATCTTCTCCCTGGGTCTACCTGCTGCTCTCTTCCCTCCAGCTTTCCCGTCGTGACAAGGTGCTCCAATTCCCCCCTCCCCATAAAATGGCCTAGAAATGTTGCCTGTCTTTTCCTAATCTTCCTTATGAATGATCTTCTTGTGTCTGCCTCCATCAAGACTGTCTCGTTGGTTTTCTTTGCTGTCCATGGAACTCTCAACATTCTTCTTAGAACCACATCTCGACTGCCTCAATCTTGTTCTGGCTTTGCTTGTTGACTGTCCACGCCTCGCAACCATACAACAGTATTGGTTCTATATAACATTCAAGAACTCTCTTCTTGAATGCTGTTTTGGCGTGGCCGATTCTGCTGGCTATTTCTGATGTGCATCTGCCGTCTGGTGACAACCCTTTACCTTTGTTTTCTATTTCTAGTATATTCAAAAGGTTTCGTAGGTCCCTTTCATTTTCTGCAACCAGCACAGTGTCATCTCCGTATCGAATGTTGTTTATCATTTTTCCTCCAACCTTTTATCCAGGGTGTTCTTCTAGGTTTTTCATGATGTTTTTACTGTAAAGTGAAAACAGATCTGGTGACAAAACACAACCCTGTCTGACTCCTCTTTTGATGTTTTGGAAAGAGCTTATATCGTTTTCTATTCTCATTGCAGCTGTTTGTTCCCAATACATATTTCTGATTATTCGTAGATCTTTTCCATCAATATTGAGTCTTTCTAGTTGGTTGATCAAGTCTTCATGTCTGTCATCATGTCAAAATAGATAGGGACATAGATACATTGTGCTATAAACATAGTACTGCAACATACAGTGACATATACTTTGTGCTATAAACATAGTACTGCAACATACAGTGACATATACTTTGTGCTATAAACATAGTACTGCAACATACAGTGACATATACTTTGTGCTATAAACATAGTACTGCAACATGCAGTGACATAGATACATTGTGTTATAAACATAGTACTGCAACATGCAGTGACATGGATACTTTGTGTTATAAACATAGTACTGCAACATACAGTGACACAGATACATTGTGCTATAAATATAGTACTGCAACATGCAGTGACATAGATACTTTGTGTTATAAACATACAGTGACATAGATACATTGTGTTATAAACATAGTACTGCAACATACAGTGACATAGATACTTTGTGTTATAAACATACAGTGACATAGATACATTGTGCTATAAATATAGTACTGCAACATACAGTGACATAGATACATTGTGCTATAAACATAGTACTGCAACATACAGTGACATATACTTTGTGCTATAAACATAGTACTGCAACATACAGTGACATAGATACTTTGTGTTATAAACATTGTACTGCAACATACAGTGACATAGATACATTGTGCTATAAACATAGTACTGCAACATACAGTGATATAGATAGTTTGTGTTATAAACATAGTACTGCAAATACATGACATGTTGTAACATTAGAATACGTACTAATGTTGTGTTATAAACATTAGTACTGCAACATACAGTGACATAGGATAGTTTGTGTTATAAACATAGTACTGCAACATACAGTGACATAGATACTTTGTGTTATAAACATAGTACTGCAACATACAGTGACATAGATACTTTGTGTTATAAACATACAGTGACATAGATACTTTGTGTTATAAACATAGTACTGCAACATACAGTGACATATACTTTGTGTTATAAACATAGTACTGCAACATACAGTGACATAGATACATTGTGCTATAAACATAGTACTGCAACATACAGTGATATAGATAGTTTGTGTTATAAACATAGTACTGCAACATACAGTGACATATACTTTGTGCTATAAACATAGTACTGCAACATACAGTGACATATACTTTGTGCTATAAACATTGTACTGCAACATACAGTGACATAGATACTTTGTGTTATAAACATAGTACTGCAACATACAGTGACATATACTTTGTGTTATAAACATAGTACTGCAACATACAGTGACATAGATACTTTGTGTTATAAACATAGTACTGCAACATACAGTGACATATACTTTGTGCTATAAACATAGTACTGCAACATACAGTGACATAGATACTTTGTGTTATAAACATAGTACTGCAACATACAGTGACATGGATACTTTGTGTTATAAACATAGTACTGCAACATACAGTGACATATACTTTGTGCTATAAACATAGTACTGCAACATACAGTGACATAGATACTTTGTGTTATAAACATAGTACTGCAACATACAGTGACATGGATACTTTGTGCTATAAACATAGTACTGCAACATATAGTGACATATACTTTGTGTTATAAACATAGTACTATAACATACAGTGACATGGGTACTTTGTGTTATAAACATAGTACTACAACCATATACTTGGTTAAATAGGATAACTTTGTGTTATAAACATAGTACTGCAACATACAGTGACATATACTTTGTGCTATAAACATAGTACTGCAACATAAGTGACATAGATACTTTGTGTTATAAACATAGTACTGCAACATACAGTGACATAGATACTTTGTATATGTACTCAAACATACAGTGACATAATACTTTGTGTTATAAACATAGTACTGCAACATACAGTGACATAGATACTTTTGTATTATAAACATAGTACTGCAACATACAGTGACATAGATACTTTGTGTTATAAACATAGTACTGCAACATACAGTGACATAGATACTTTGTGTTATAAACATAGTACTGCAACATACAGTGATATAGATACTTTGTGTTATAAACATAGTACTGCAACATACAGTGACATGGATACTTTGTGTTATAAACATTGTACTGCAACATACAGTGACATAGATACTTTGTGTTATAAACATAGTACTGCAACATACAGTGACATAGATACTTTGCAAATTTGAATGGCGCATGTCGAGATAAACAGTGATAGACACACTTT
>CM060314.1:752971-770471 GCA_030674185.1 Monoplex corrugatus | reverse complement strand
GGTCACGAACAAGTGATTTAGTGACTTTTGTCTTTGCCTTCAGGCGTTGAGTAGTGAAGATACCTCCATCTGTCCTGTATGGGATGTGGATGCCTGGATCTGAGTCCTTAAAGGCAGAGAGAAGCATCATGCTAAAAAAGAAGCTTAGGAGTGTTGGAGCAAGTACGCATCCTTGCTTGACTCCTATCTGTCTATCTGTCTATCTGTCTATCTATCTGTCTATCTGTCTATCTATCTATCTATCTATCTATCTATCTATCTATTTATCTATCTATTTATCTATTTATCTATCTATTTATCTATCTATTTATCTATCTATCAATTTATCTATCTATCTATCTATCTATCTATCTATTTATCCATCTATCTATCTATCTGTCTATCTGTCTATCTGTCTATCTATCTATCTATCTGTCTATCTGTCTATCTATCTATCTATCTATCTATCTATTTATCTATCTATCTATCTATCTATTTATTTATTTATCTATTTATCTATCTATCTATCTATCTATCTATCTATCTATTTATCTATCTATCTATCTATCTATTTATCCATCTATCTATCTATCTGTCTATCTGTCTATCTATCTATCTATCTATCTATCTATCTGTTTATCTATCTATCTATCTATCTACCTACCTACCTATCTATCTATCTATCTGTCTGTCTGTATGTCTGTCCGTCCGTCTGTCTGCCTGTCTGTCTTTCTGTCTGTATTTCTGTCTGTCTGTCAGTCTGTCAAGATGACCAAGTGACCAGTTTTTCTACCAGCCATCGCTGTACATCATTATACCCCAGGAGGGACACAGGTTGTCTATTTATTCCATTAGAATTTGAGTAAGAGTCTGGGCGCTAGCATTTCCCATGACACTTTACACCCAGACCCATCTGCAGCATGTATTTAGCGCACGTAACAGATTCCTCGACAACAAAAGACCGGTCCCTGGAAACATTTTGTGGAAAGAAATCCAATTTCACATGCAAATTATTTGTTTATACGCACATACAAGGGGAAAAAAAAACAGGGGGGAGGGGTGGCCTTGCATTGCTGCCGTATGTTGTTGGTGGGGAAAAACAACCCCCATGTCACATGGTACATCTGCTGTGACGAAATCATGAAAATGCCAGATGAAAAGTCATTGTATATGTGTGATAGACCCCCACCCCCACCCCACCCCGCCTCCCCCACTACCGTATCAGAGAGATTGTGACTATTCCTTGTAACAGAAATACAAGATGAAAATTAAATCTATGTCTATGTTAGACCCCCCTCTGCCATTTCAATACGATTTTGGCTATCCTGTCTGTTGAAACAGCAATAAATACACAGGATAAACATTAAATCCATGTCTATGATAGACCACCGTGTCAAAAAGATTGTGAATATCCCTTTCGACGAAAAAGTGATAAAAACACAAGATGAAAACTGAATCTATGTGTATGATATACCCCTACACTTTCTCCCACGTGTCTGTAAGATTGTGATATCCCATCAGATGAAAAAAGTGATTCAAATACAAGATGAAAACTAAATCTGTCCATTGAGACACTCTGTGTAAGGAAGATTGCGCCACCCCAGCAGTGAAAATACGAAATGCAAACTAAATGCATGTCTATGGTAGATCTGCAGTGTCAAAGGACTGTAACTAGTGATGTATGTCTATGGTACATCTGCCGTGTCAAAAGGATTGTAATCAGTAATGTATGTCTATGGTACATCTGCCGTGTCAAAAGGATTGTAATCAGTAATGTATGTCTATGGTAGATCTGCTGTATCAAAAGGATTGTAATCAGTAATGTATGTCTATGGTGGATCTGCCGTGTCAAAAGGATTGTAATCAGTAATGTATGTCTATGGTGGATCTGCCGTGTCAAAAGGATTGTAATCAGTAATGCAGTGAAGATAGGATTATTGTCAATGTCCACATGTCTGTCGTCATTAACATTTATGTTAATTTTATCATGATGATGATGATGAATAGCAACACCACTGTTCGTCTGAACTTGTGTTTTTAATTCGTGCACTGTCTACTGAGATTGATGTGTATGTTATTTTTTTTTTTTTTTTATCATCATCATGATTACAATTGCAATGGTTTGTCTGAATTTATGTTCATAATTCGTCGTGCACTGTCTACTGAGACTGATGTTTATGTTATTTTTATCTCCATGATGACTACAATGGATGTGTTTGTCTGAACGTGTGTTTGTCATTGGTTGCTCATCCATCATATCAATAAACTTGTCAATCGTTGAAATTGGAAATTAAAAGTGTGTGTGTGTGTGTGTGTGTGTGTGTGTGTGTGTGTGTGTGTGTGTGTGTGTGTGTGTGTGTGTGTGTGTGTGTGTGTGACTATGTGTGTGATTATGTGTGCGTGTGTGCATGCGTGCATGCGTGCTTACGTGTGTGTGTGTGCGTGCACATGCGTGTGTATGTGTGTGTGTGCGCTCGCGCGCGCCCGTGTGAGCGTGTGTGCATGTGTGAGTGAAAAAATATGTGTGTGCGTGTACGTATGCGCGCACACGAATTAGCATGTGTGTGTGTGTGTGTGTGTGTGTGTGTGTGTGTGTGTGTGTGTGTGTGTGTTGTGTGTTTGTGTATGCGTGTGTGCGTGCGTGTGTGTTGTGTGTGTGTGCATGCGGACAAATTTGTGTGTGTGTGTGTGTGTGTGTGTGTGTGTGTGTGTGTGTGTGTGTGTGTGTGTGTGTGTGTGTGTGTGTGTGTGTGTGTGTGTGTGTGTGTGTGTGTGTGTGAACAACATATGTCACTAAAGATTTCTCACTTGCTTAAAGAAACTTTCGTCAAGTTTGGGTCTCACGTCGCATGTGAAAAACAGTCACAATTTCTCTTTTTTGAACGACCATTCCACCTGAAAACTAGTCACAATTTCTCTTTTTTGAACGACCATTCCACCTGTAAACTAGTCACAATTTCTCTTTTTTGAACGACCATTCCACCTGAAAACTAGTCACAATTTCTCTTTTTTGAACGACCATTCCACCTGAAAACTAGTCACAATTTCTCTTTTTTGAACGACCATTCCACCTGTAAACTAGTCACAATTTCTCTTTTTTGAACGACCATTCCACCTGAAAACTAGTCACAATTTCTCCTTTTTGACCGACCATTCCACCTGAAAACTAGTCACAATTTCTCTTTTTTTGAACAAGCATTTCACCTGTAAACTAGTCACAATTGCTCATTTTTGAATGGGTTCCATCTTAAATGAGTCACAACTACTCATTTTAGATAAGTAGTCCATCTGTAAATAGGCACAATTGCGCATTTTAAACACGTATGTATTTCCGCATTTTTTTACTACAGCAGAAAGGAAGAAGACATCATAAGAAAGAACGTTGAAGGACCACTCATAACGAAAAATAAAGTTAAAGCAGCATTGAAGAAAGATGACAGCGGAAAAGCCCCAGAACCAGTGCAATATTACTACAGAAACGACTGAGGCTCTAGATAAATTTGGCATTAGAAAAATAACAGTCTTTCTAATGACATTTATGACACTGGAAAAATCCCTAAAAATATGACAAAATCAATTTTGATTGCACTTCCAAAGAACGCAGGAGCTATAGAATGCAAACTCCATCGTACAATCAGACTGATGAGTCATGTAACAAAAATCCTATTGAGAATAATCATGATGGGGACAAGGAAAAGAATCAAAAGAGAAATAGCAGAAGAACAATGTGATTTTGTCGAAAGGAAAGGAACTATTAATGCCATATACGTCCCAAGAACTTTCATAGAAAGATCAGATGAGTTGAATAAGGATATATATTTATGTTTTGTTGATTATACCAAGGCCTTTCATCGGGTAAGACGAGAAGAATTGACCAACCAACTGGACAGGCTTAATAAATGTTGATGGAAAGGATCTGAAGTAACAAGGAAGCTGTATTGGAAAGAAACAGCAACACTGAGAGTAGAAAATAACATAAATACTTTCCAAATTATCAAAACAAGGGTTTGGCAGGGATGTGCTCTGTCACCAGATTTGTTTTCAGCGAAACCATCGTGAGAAACCTAGAAGAATGCCCTGGAAAAAAAGGTTGGATGAAACATAATAAACAATCTTCGTTATGCAGATGATACCGTTCTAATTGCTGAAAATGAAAAAGACCTACAAAATGTTGTGAATATAATAGAAATAGAAAGCGAAAATAAAGGGCTGGAGCTAAATAGCAAGAAGACTGAAGTCATAGAAATCAAAACAAAACAAAAATTAGAGTACCTATCAAAACAGGAAAGCAGGAGGGAAAAGCACCAGGTAGACCCGGGAAGAAAATATCGGACCGGCTTGCATAGTCGCTGAAGACAGAGAGGGGGGAGATGTACTTGCAGCGACAAATGACAGATTGGTATGGAGGACGATGATGGCCAATGACATGTCGTGGTGATGACGTATTTCATCTGCAAGTTGTTACGATTGCTCAGTTTCAAACTCATATACCATCTGTAAATAACTCAACATGGCTCATTTTCGGATGGATACTCCGTCTGAAAATGGCTCACAATTGCACCATTTTTAATGGGTGCTTATTATATTTTTCAATGACATGATTGAGTTTTGGAGTCAGACATCTCAAACAGAATGTGACAGATGATGACGATGATGATGGAGACTGTCACATCAAACAGAACGTGACAGATGATGATGATGATGATGGAGACTGTCACATCAAACAGAACGTGACAGATGATGATGATGATGATGGAGACTGTCACATCAAACAGAACGTGACAGATGATGATGATGATGATGGAGACTGTCACATCAAACAGAACGTGACAGATGATGATGATGGAGACAGACACCTCAAACAGAACGTGACAGATGATGATGATGATAATGGAGACAGTCACATCAAACAGAACGTGACAGATGATGATGATGATGATGGAGACAGTCACATCAAACAGAACGTGACAGATGATGATGATGATGGAGACAGTCACCTCAAACAGAACGTGACAGATGATGATGATGATGATGGAGACTGTCACATCAAACAGAACGTGACAGATGATGATGATGATGATGATGGAGACTGTCACATCAAACAGAACGTGACAGATGATGATGATGATGATGGAGACTGTCACATCAAACAGAACGTGACAGATGATGATGATGATGATGATGGAGACAGACACCTCAAACAGAACGTGACAGATGATGATGATGATGGAGACAGTCACCTCAAACAGAACGTGACAGATGATGATGATGATGATGGAGACAGTCACCTCAAACAGAACGTGACAGATGATGATGATGATGATGTGCCTGGAAGGGGAGGGGGTATTGCAGTTGTCGTCAAGGACTCATTGATTAAGAATGCTAGATTTAATCAGTCTCCTCTGACTCATCCTACATTTGAAGCGGCCATTCTGTCTTTGACTGTAAACAAAACTAGTATTAATTTAGTGTGTGTGTATAGGCCACCTCCTAGTCAAAGAAACAAATTTACAAGTGTCATGTTCTTTGATCAGTTTTCGGACTTTTTAGAGTATTGTGATTCTTTGCATGGCAAAACACTCTTGATGGGTGATTTTAATGTGCATTTTGATGTGAAACATGAATTAGATACGAGAAGGTTGACGGATCTGTTGGAAATGTTTGGGTTCGGCCAGTCTGTGACTGGACCAACTCAGAAGAGAGGACACACTATTGATCTTGTTTTATACCGTTTGTCAGACAATCTTCTGTCTTCTACTGTTGTTAGCCATGAGCTGATGTCTGATCACAATGCAGTTTTGTTGACTTTGAATCTTCCTAAGCTTGTCTCGGACCCAGTGATTGTTGTGTTCCGCAGAATCGACAAGATTGATGCCCAGTCTTTCAAAGATGACCTAAAGCTGCAAATTCCTCTGATTTCTACCGTTTCTGACTACAACAGCGCACTCAGGTCTGTGCTTGACAACCACGCCCCTCTCTGCCAGCGTAAGGTTCGCCCCAGGAAATTTAACCCTTGGTTCAGTTCCATCTCTGAGCAATTTTGCAAACTGAAACGCGAACGTCGTCAGGCAGAGAGGTGCTGGCTGAAGACTAAATTGACAGTTCATAAAGAAATTTACGAAACTGCAAAACACAAGGTCATCGATCTTGTCGAGACTGCAAAGCGGGCATTTTATTCTGCAAAGATTATGGCGAGCAGATCGTGCAAAGAAATTTTTCAGACTTTCAATTTTCTGCTCGGGAAACAAGACGCCTCCCCATTACCCAGTGATTATTCCCCTGATACATTGCCCACTGTTTTTGCTGAGTACTTCTCTGAAAAGATTAGGAAAATTAGAACTGCTTTTGCCTCTTCTGATACCACTGTACTGGATGTGGATTGTTTTGTAGGAACTCCCCTCACGGCTTTTACGCCCGTCTCAGAAGATTTGTTTTGAGCGTCTTGAAAAGTACTGTGCCAAAATCATGTGAGTTAGACCCCATCCCCACCAAACTTTTGTACGAAAACATTGATGTTGTTCTCCCTACCATCACAAGTATCATCAATGATTCTTTAGCTTCCGGTTCGGTCCCTAGTGATTTCAAGACAGCAGTCATTAGACCTTTGCTGAAAAAGCCTTCTCTGGACAAAAACCTACTGAGCAATTACAGGCCCGTATCAAATTTACCTTTTTTATCTAAAGTTTTAGAAAAGGTCGTGCTGAGTCAGCTTCTTGGTCATCTGGAAGCCAACAACCTGTGTAACCGTTTTCAGTCAGCCTACCGTGCTGGCCATAGCACTGAGACCGTCCTACTTCGTGTTGTAAACGATATTCTGTCTGCTCTTGACGAAAACAAACTCTCTGTTCTTTTGCTCTTGGACAACTCCGCTGCTTTCGACACCATCGACCACAAAATTCTCATTTCGCGACTTCAAAACGTTTTTGGCATCTGTTCCACAGCCCTCCAGTGGTTTCATTCGTATCTGCTGGATCGAAAACAGTATGTATCGGTCGATGGTCATAATTCTTTATCACTTCCTCTTGATTTTGGTGTTCCGCAAGGCTCGGTGCTAGGGCCAGTTCTGTTTGTCTTGTATACCACCCCCCTGTCTGAGGTCATTGAGCGCCATGGAGTTAGTCACCAGCTTTTTGCAGACGACACACAGCTTCAACAGGAATGCAAACCTGCAGACATTGACAGTACCATACAGACACTACAGACATGCACGGATGATGTAAGGACATGGATGACTGACAACATGTTAAAACTTAATGACAGTAAGACTGAAGCTCTTCTGTTTTCTGGTTCTTCAGACTATAATCCTCCACTTCCAACTTCTATCACTGTTGGCTCTTCTGACATCTCTTTCTGTCCAAAAGCTAGGAACTTAGGTTTCATTCTTGACTCTTCTCTCTCCATGAAAGATCACGTTTCCAAAGTCTGCCAGCTTTCTTATTTTGAATTGAAAAGGATTGGATCTATCAGAAACTTTCTCAGTGTAGATGCCACCAAGATTCTTGTCACTTCCTGTATTCTGTCGAGACTTGACTACTGTAACTCTCTCCTCATGGGCTGCCCGAACACTGTTCTCTATCCTATGCAGAAAGTTCAAAATTCAGCTGCACGCCTTATTCTTAAGGCATCCCGTCAACAACCTTGCACTCCTTTGCTTCACCAACTGCACTGGTTACCAATATCTCAGAGAATTAAGTACAAGACTGCTTGCATCTGCTTCAATTCTATCTCTGGTTCTGCTCCTGAGTATATTTCTGATATTCTGCACTTGTATACTCCATCTCGGTCTCTCCGCTCTTCCTCTGATTCAAGACTCCTCAGGCAGATACAGTATAACCACAAATCTCATGGCTTTCGCTCACTTTCGCATTTCGGTCCCCAGTTTTGGAACTCTCTTCCCAAGAAATTACGCCACTCTCCGTCCATTTCTTCTTTCAAGTCAAACTTGAAAACACACCTTTTCCAGCAGTATTTCGACATCTGATCACTTTTCCCCACATCACCTTGTCGGCTGGCTGATATGTGTAATTGGATTTTGTGTATGCGCGTGGGGGTGGGGGGTAGTAGGGAAGGGGTGGAATAATAGTTTATATGGAGTAACTGAGTGAAAAGTGTTGAATTGGAATGAATCTGATATTTGATTGAATTGCGTGGTATGCATATTTTGAAGATTGCGAATGTAAATCATTATGTTATGTGATTATGATGTATGTATGTATTTGATTGTCATTTGATGATGTGTAAGTTGTTGTGTAGTCTTGTATTTACTGACTTCCTATTATATCCCCCATTCCCCAGCGCCTAGATCCAGTGGCTTAGTGCGCTTTATAAGTCCTAGGTATTATTATTATTATTATTATTATGATGGAGACAGACACCTCAAACAGAACGTGACAGATGATGATGATGATGATGGAGACAGTCACATCAAACAGAACGTGACAGATGATGATGATGATGATGATGATGGAAAAGTCACCTCAAACAGAACGTGACAGATGATGATGATGATGATGATGGAGACAGTCACCTCTAATAAGACGTGACAGATGATGATGATGATGGAGACAGTCACATCAAACAGAACGTGACAGATGATGATGATGATGATGGAGACAGTCACATCAAACAGAACGAGACAGATGATGATGATGATGATGGAGACAGACACCTCAAACAGAACGTGACAGATGATGATGATGATGATGATGGAGACAGTCACCTCAAACACAACGTGACAGATGATGATGATGATGATGGAGACAGTCACCTCTAACAGGACGTGACAGATGATGATGATGATGATGATGATGATGGAGACTGTCACCTCAAACAGAACGTGACAGATGATGATGATGATGATGATGATGGAGACAGTCACATCAAACAGAACGAGACAGATGATGATGATGATGATGGAGACAGTCACCTCAAACACAACGTGACAGATGATGATGATGATGATGGAGACAGTCACCTCTAACAGGACGTGACAGATGATGATGATGATGGAGACAGTCACCTCAAACAGAACGTGACAGATGATGATGATGATGATGATGATGATGGAAAAGTCACCTCAAACAGAACGTGACAGATGATGATGATGATGATGATGGAGACAGTCACCTCTAATAAGACGTGACAGATGATGATGATGATGGAGACAGTCACCTCAAACAGAACGTGACAGATGATGATGATGATGATGGAGACAGTCACCTCAAACAGAACGTGACAGATGATGATGATGATGATGATGGAGACAGTCACCTCAAACAGGACGTGACAGATGTTTATGATGATGATGGAGACAGTCACATCAAACAGAACGTGACAGATGATGATGATGATGGAGATTGTAACCTCAAACAGAACGTGACAGATGTTTATGACGATGATGGAGACAGTCACTTCTAACAGGACGTGACAGATGTTTATGATGATGATGGAGACAGTCACATCTAACAGAACGTGACAGATAATGATGGAGACTGTCACCTCAAACAGAACGTGACAGTTGATGATGATGATGGAGACAGTCACCTCTAACAGGACGTGACAGTTGATGATGATGATGGAGACTGTCACCTCTAACAGGACGTGACAGTTGATGATGATGATGGAGACAGTCACCTCTAACACAACGTGACAGATGATGATGATGACGGAGACTGTCACCTCTAATAGGACGTGACAGTTGATGATGATGATGGAGTCACCTCTAACAGAACGTGACAGATGATGATGATGATGGAGACAGTCACATCTAACAGGACGTGACAGATGATGATGATGATGGAGACAGTCACCTCTAACAGGACGTGACAGATGATGATGATGATGGAGACTGTCACATCTAACAGGACGTGACAGATGATGATGATGATGGAGACAGTCACCTCTAACAGGACGTGACAGATGATGATGATGATGGAGACAGTCACATCTAACAGGACGTGATAGATGATGATGATGATGGAGACAGTCACATCTAACAGGACGTGACAGATGATGATGATGATGGAGACAGTCACCTCTAACAGGACGTGACAGATGATGATGATGATGGAGACAGTCACCTCTAACAGAACGTGACAGATGATGATGATGATGGAGACAGTCACCTCTAACAGGACGTGACAGATGATGATGATGATAATGGAGACAGTCATCTATAACAGAACGTGACAGATGATGATGATGATAATGATGGAGACAGTCACCTCAAACAGAACGTGACAGATGATGATGATGATAATGGAGACAGTCACCTCTAACAGAACGTGACAGATGATGATGATGATGATGATGATGGAGACAGTCACCTCTAACAGAATGTGACAGATGATGATGATAGGAGACAGTCACCTCTAACAGAACGTGACAGATGATTGATGATGATGATGATAATGGAGACATGTCACCTCTAACAGAACGTGACAGATGATGATGAATGATAATGGAGACAGTCACCTCTAACAGAACGTATGATAGCAGATGATGAGGGAATGATGATGATGATGAGACAGTCACCTCTAACAGAACGTGACAGATGATGATGATGATGATGATATGGAGACAGTCACCTCTAACAGAAAACGTGACACAGATGATGATGATGATGATGATGTAATGGAGACAGTCACCTCTAACAGAACGTGACAGATGATGATGAATGATGGAGACAGTCACTCTAACAGATGACGTGAATGATGATGATGATGATGATGGAGACAGTCACCTCATACAGAAGTGATAGGATGATGATGATGATGATGATGATGGAGACAGTCACCTCTAACAGAACGTGACAGATGATGATGATGAGATGATGGAGACAGTCACCTCTAACAAACGTGACAGATGATGTAGATGATGATATGAATGATGATGATGATGATGATGATATGATGATGATGAATGATTGATGAATGATGAGATGAGATGATGATGAGACATCACCTCTAACAGAACGTGACAGATGATGTATGATGATGATAGGAGAAAGTCACCTCTAAACAGAACGTGACAGATGTGTTATGATGATAGATGAGATGAAAGTCACCTCAAAGCAGTGATGATGTGATAGATGATGAATGATGATAATGATGGCGTCAGTCACCTCTAACAGAACGTGACAGATATGAATGATGATGATGATGATGAGACAGTCACCTCTAACAGAACGTGACAGATGATGATGATGATGATGATGATGATGATGATGATGAATGATGATGATGATGAATGATGATGATGATAGGAGACAGTCACCTCTAACAGAACGTGACAGATGATGATGATGATGAGAGACAGTCACCTCTAACAGAACGTGACAGATGTATGATGATGATGGAGACAGTCACCTCTAACAGAACGTGACAGATGATGATGATATGATGGAGACAGTCACCTCTAACAGAACGTGACAGAATGATGATGATGATGGAACAGTCACCTCTAACACAACGTGACAGATGATGATGTGAATGATGATGATGATGATGATGATGATGATGATGAGAAAGTCATCTCAAACAGAACGTGACGATGTTTATGATGAGTAGAGAAGTCACCTCAAACAGAACGTGACAGATGATGATGATAATGATGGCGTCAGTCACCTCAAACAGAAAGTGACGGATATTGATGATGATGATGGACTCAGTGACCTGAAAAAGAACGTGACAGATGCTGCTGCTGTTGCTGATGGTGGTGGGGGGTGGTGGTGGTGGTGGAGTCAGTCACCTCAAACAGAACCGTGACAAATGTGTTAACAGACATTAACATCAGAACAGAACAGACATAACTGCAGACATATTAGCTAAACTGTAACTAACATAAACTGTCAGAACAGTATTTTAGCTAAACATGTAACTAACATAAACTGTCAGAACAGTATTTTAGTTAAACATGTAACAGACACAAAGTCAGAACAGTATTTTAGCTAAACATGTAACAGACACAAAGTCAGAACAGTACTTTAGCTAAACATGTAACAGACATAAAGTCAGAACAGTATTTTAGTTAAACATGTAACAGACACAAAGTCAGAACAGTATTTTAGCTAAACATGTAACAGACACAAAGTCAGAACAGTATTTTAGCTAAACATGTAACAGACACAAAGTCAGAACAGTATTTTAGCTAAACATGTAACAGACACAAAGTCAGAACAGTATTTTAGCTAAACATGTAACAGACACAAAGTCAGAACAGTATTTTAGCTAAACATGTCACAGACACAAAGTCAGAACAGTATTTTAGTTAAACATGTAACAGACACAAAGTCAGAACAGTATTTTAGTTAAACATGTCACAGACACAAAGTCAGAACAGTATTTTAGTTAAACATGTGACAGACACAAAGTCAGAAACAGTACTTTTTAGTTAAACATGTAACAGACACAAAGTCAGAACAGTATTTTAGTTAAACATGTAACAGACACAAAGTCAGAACAGTACTTTAGCTAAACATGTAATAGTCATAAAACCAGAACAGTCTTTTAATAATAATAATAATAATAATAATAATTAATAATTACAATATTTATATAGCGCAAAATCTTGATAAAATCAAATCTAAGCGCTGAAAACAGACACACACGCACGCACGCACACGCACGCACACACACACACACACACACACACACACACACACACACACACACACACACACACACACACACACACACACACACACACACACACACCACACACACACACACACACACACACACACACACACGGCTATAAATGGAGAGAAAGAATAAAAGCAATAGAAAATTATAGAGAGCATATTACTCTATATACAATTATATATTACAATGTGATTCCCCGCCGAGTGGAGACAGGCTGCTGAGGGGATTGAGTGAGGTCAGGATTTTATGCAGAGGAGAAAAGGTGAGTTTTGAGAGCGGACTTAAAGGAGACAAAAGTAGGTTGCTGACGGACTGAGAGAGGAAGTTTGTTCCAGGAGAGTGGACCAGAAACAGAGAAGGCTCGTGGACCATAGGTATTGAGCTTAGTGCGTGGAAAGCGAAAAGTCAGAGGATCGGAGGCAGAGCGGAGGATACATGAGGGAATATAGATCTCAAGTAGGCTTGACAGGTAATCGGGGGCTGCGTTATTGAGGCTTTTGTAGCACATGGTGTCTAGTTTGTACTGTATGCGCTTTGATTCAGGGAGCCAGTGAAGTTGTGCCAGGAGAGGAGATATGTGGTCAGCTTTTTTCTTTTTGAGTACAAGGCTTGCAGCATTGTTTTGAGTTTAACAATGTAACAGACATAAAGTCAGAACAGTATTTTAGTTAAACGTGTAACAGTCATAAAGTCAGAACAGTCTTTTAGTTTAACATGTAACAGACATAAACAATCAAAACAGTATTTTAGCTAAACATGTAACAGACATAAACTGTCAGAACATGTAACAGACATACACTGTCAGAACAGTATTTTAGCTGAACATTTAACAGACATAAACTGTCAGAACATATAACAGACATAAACTGTCAAAACAGTATTTTAGCTGAACATGTAACAGACATAAACTGTCAGAACATGTAACAGACATAAACTGTCAGAAAATGTAACAGACATAAACTGTCAAAACAGTATTTTAGCTGAACATGTACCATACATAAACTGTGAGAACATGTAACAGATATAAACTGTCAGAACAGTATTTTAGCTAAACATGTAACAGTCAAAACGTCAGAACAGTCTTTTAGTTTAACATGTAACAGACATGAACTGTCAGAACAGTATTTTAGCTAAACATGTAACAGACTTAACTGTCAGAACATGTAACAGACATAAACTGTCAGAAAGGTATTTTAGTTTAACATGTAACAGATATGAACTGTCAAAAATGTAACATACATAAACTGTCAGAACGGTATTTTAGCTAAACATGTAACAGACACAAACTGTCAGAAATGTAACATACATAAAGTGTCAGAACATGTAACAGATATAAACTGTTAGAACAGTATTTTAGCTAAACATGTAACAGTCAAAAAGTCAGAACAGTATTTTAGCTAAACATGTAACAGACATAAACTGTCAGAACATGTAACAGACATAAACTGTCAGAACATGTAACAGTCATAAAGTCAGAAAGGTATTTTAGTTAAACATGTAACAGACATAAACTTTCAGAACATGTAACAGACATAAACAGTCAGAACAGTATTTTAGCTAAACATGTAACAGACACAAAGTCAGAACAGTATTTTAGCTAAACATGTAACAGACATATAGTCAGAACAGTATTTTAGCTAAACATGTAACAGACATAAACAGTCAGAACAGTATTTTAGCTAAACCTGTAACAGACATAAACAGTCAGAACAGTATTTTAGCTAAACATGTAACAGACATAAAGTCAGAACAGTATTTAGCTAAACATGTAACAGACATAAAGTCAGAACATGTAACAGACATAAAGTCAGAACATGTAACAGACACAAAGTCAGAACAGTATTTTAGCTAAACATGTAACGGACATAAACTGTCAGAACATGTAACAGACATAAAGTCAGAACATGTAACAGGCATAAAGTCAGAACATGTAACAGACATAAACAATCAGAACAGTATTTTAGTTAAACATGTAACAGACATAAACAGTCAGAACAGTATTTTAGCTAAACATGTAAGAGACATAAAGTCAGAACAGTATTTTAGTTAAACATGTAACAGACATAAACAGTCAGAACAGTATTTTAGCTAAACATGTAACAGACATAAAGTCAGAACAGTATTTTGATTAAACATGTGTCACCTCACCTGTCTCACCTGTCTGCGTCACCGGGTTCAGTGCTGGCCGCTGCACTCTTTGACACCACCACCTCTCTCCAGGCCTCTCTGTCTGGACTCTTGTGGAGAACTTCTTGAATATTTAAGCCACTGATGTTAGTTATGGAAACCTACCTGAAGTATTTTTTGCCAAAAACTGCACAAAATGACAGCTAAACATGTAACTGACATAAAGTCAGAACAGTGTTTTAGCTAACCATATAACAGGCATAAACAGTCAGAACAGTATTTTAGCTAACCATATAACAGGCATAAACAGTCAGAACAGTATTTTAGCTAACCATATAACAGGCATAAACAGTCAGAACAGTATTTTAGCTAACCATATAACAGGCATAAACAGTCAGAACAGTATTTTAGCTAACCATATAACAGGCATAAACAGTCAGAACAGAGTTTCAGCTAAACATGCAACAGATGTAAAGTCAAAACAGTATTTTACCTAAACATGTAACTGACATAAAATCAGAACAGTATTTTAGTTAAACAGGTAATTAATATAAAGTCAGAACAGTGTTTCAGTTAAATCCAAAACAAGTGTGACTGCCCGCGTTCAAGCAAACAGGAACCAGGGAAAAAAACAAAAAAACACACACACAGAAGAAGAATACGAATGCGTATTTAATACAACAAGACAAGACAGGCTCAAATTTTCGGCCAACTGGCCTTTGCCAAGCGTAAGATTACAAACAAACAAACACCAGATACAAAAATTATGAGAAAAAAACTGAAACTTCCCCGCTGCTGTGTCCAATGTGAGAAAAGGAATAAACTGACTATGTGTTAGTGTTTTAGTTAAACATGTAACTAACATAAAGTCAGAACAGTGTTTTAGTTAAATATGTAACTAACATAAAGTCAGAACAATGTTTTAGTTAAATATGTAACTGACATAAAGTCAGAACAATGTTTTAGTTAAATATGTAACTGACATAAAGTCAGAACAGTGTTTTAGTTAAACATGTAACTGACATAAAGTCAGAACAATGTTTTAGTTAAACATGTAACTAACATAAAGTCAGAACAGTGTTTTAGTTAAATATGTAACTGACATAAAGTAGTTAAATATGTAACTGACATAAAGTCAGAACAGTGTTTTAGTTAAATATGTAACTAACATAAAGTCAGAACAATGTTTTAGTTAAATATGTAATTAACATAAAGTCAGAACAATGTTTTAGTTAAATATGTAACTAACATAAAGTCAGAACAGTGTTTTAGTTAAATATGTAACTAACATAAAGTCAGAACAGTGTTTTAGTTAAATATGTAACTAACATAAAGTCAGAACAGTGTTTTAGTTAAACATGTAACTAACATAAAGCCAGAACAGTGTTTTAGTTAAATATGTAACTGACATAAAGCCAGAACAATGTTTTAGTTAAATATGTAACTAACATAAAGTCAGAACAGTGTTTTAGTTAAACATGTAACTAACATAAAGTCAGAACAATTTTTTAGTTAAATATGTAACTGACATAAAGTCAGAACAATGTTTTAGTTAAATATGTAACTAACATAAAGTCAGAACAATGTTTTAATTAAATATTAAATATGTAACTGACATAAAGTCAGAACAATGTTTTAGTTAAACATGTAACTAACATAAAGTCAGAACAGTGTTTTAGTTAAACATGTAACTGACATAAAGTCAGAACAGTGTTTTAGTTAAATATGTAACTAACATAAAGCCAGAACAATGTTTTAGTTAAACATGTAACTGACATAAAGCCAGAACAATGTTTTAGTTAAATATGTAACCTACATAAAGTCAGAACAGTGTTTTAGTTAAATATGTAACTGACATAAAGCCAGAACAGTGTTTTAGTTAAATATGTAACTGACATAAAGTCAGAACAATGTTTTAGTTAAACATGTAACTGACATAAAGTCAGAACAATGTTTTAGTTAAATATGTAACTGACATAAAGTCAGAACAATGTTTTAGTTAAATATGTAACTGACATAAAGTCAGAACAATGTTTCAGTTAAACATGTAACTGACATAAAGTCAGAACAATGTTTTAGTTTATGTAACTGACATAAAGTCAGAACAGTGTTTTAGTTAAATATGTAACTGACATAAAGTCAGAACAATGTTTTAGTTAAACATGTAACTGACATAAAGTACAACTGTATTTGAACTTCTCATACAATCTTAATTGTATCCGTATGTAGAAAAATGTTTTATTTCCATCCCAGAACGACACTGAGAAACATATTTCTGCTCTGTCTGTCTGTCTGTCTGTCTGTCTGTCTCTCTCTCTCCCTCCATTTGCCTGGCATGAATGTGACGAGAAAACATTCTTTTCAGTGTTTTCCATGCCCGCCAGTATTACGTCAGCTGGTTTTTCCTGTTAGTCATGCTTCTCTCAACAGGCAGAGATAAAACAGAATAGACTGAAAGCCATGAATGAACGCTGCTTTTTTTTTTTATCATTTTATCTTTTTTTTTTTTTTATCTGTTCAGGAAATGCTTGATCGCTTAGCTGAGCGAAGTATCCGTTTAGCTAAACGTTCTATAAATAGACGCATTTTTGAGGAATCCAAGAGGAAGAACTCCGTCTCAATTGAAACACGCGTGGTTTCCTCCTCTGAGCGTGGCAATTGTAATACATGTACCGGTTTTTCCGTTTCGATTTCAGTCTTCAGTTTGCTTATGTCGACCCGTCAGTCTTTGGTTCAAGTATATCACTAATTCC
>CM060314.1:715471-750471 GCA_030674185.1 Monoplex corrugatus | reverse complement strand
TCTTTTTTCTTTTGTTTCTTCGGTTCTTTTTTTCCTTTTTTTCCCCCTCAAACACAGAATTATTAATGCCATATAAATCCTAAGAACTCTGATAGAGAGGTCAGTCGAGTTGACTAAAGATTCATATTTATGCTTTGTTGATTATACCAAGGCCTTTTATCAGGTCAGACATGAAGAATTGATCAACCAGCTAGAAAGGCTCAGTGTTGATGGAAAAGATCTAAGAATAACAGAACAACCAGATGTATGTATTGGGAACAAACAGCAGCACTGAGAATAGAAAATGATATAAGCTCTTTCCAAAATATCAAAAGAGGGGTTAGGCAGGGCTGTGCTCTGTCACCAGTTTTGTTTTCACTTTACAGCGAAAACATATGAGGAACCTATAAGAATGCTGTGGGATAAAAGTTGGAGGACAAATAATAAACAATCTTTGTTATGCAGATGACACGGTTCTGATTGCAGAAAATAAAAAGACCTTTAAAATCATGTGAATACAATAGAAATAGAAAGCAAAAATAAAGGCTGGAACTAAGTAGCAAGAAGACTTAAGTCATGACAATCAGTAAAAAACAAGAAATCCCCTCATGCAAAATAACATCAAATGGCACAACATTGAGACAGGTTGATAAGTTTAAGTATCTGAGAGGAGTCATCTCATCAGAATGCAGGTCACGTCAGAAATAGCCAGCAGAATCGGCCAAGCTAAAACAGCATTCAAGAAAATGAAAAGTGTTCTACCAACAAATGCCTATCAATTAACATCAGGAAGAGACTTCTTCAGTATTAGATAGAACCGATACTGTTGTACGATTGTGAGGCGTGGACATCAACACGCAAAGTCAGAACAAGATTGAGGCAACTGAAAAGCGGTTTCTAGGAAGAATGTTGAAAGTTCCATGGACGGCAAAGAAAACAAACGAGACAGTCTTGAAGGAGGCAAACACAATATAAACATTAATAAATAAGGTTAGGAAAAGACAAGCAACATTTATGGGACATTTTATGAGGCAGGAGAAATTAGAGCACCCAATCACGACAGGAAAACTGGAGGGGAAAAGAGCACCAGGTAGACCCAGGAAGCAAATACTGGACGGACTTGCAGAGTAGCTGAGGACAGAGAGGGTGGGAGATGTTCTTGCAGCGTCAAAGGATTCGTATGGAGGGCCATGATTGCCAACGCCATGCGTCAGAGCACATGATGATGATGATGAGGACAGAACGGACTTCTCGCTCTCTCTATCTCCCTCTGTGTCTGTCTTTCTTTCTGTCTGTCTCTCTGTCTCTGTCTGTCTATCTGTCTGTCTCTCTAAATAATGCTAATTAGAAGGGTTGAGCTATCCAGAATGGATAACAAGGGCTAAAAGTGATGGAATTTGACCGTGATACTCACAGACAGACAGACAGTGTGTGTGTGTGTGTGTGTGTGTGTGTGTGTGTGTGTGTGTGTGGTGTGTGTGTGTGTGTGTGTGGTGTGTGTGTGTGTGTGTGTGTCTATGGCCGGCCTATGCTGAGAATAGCTTTGGTGGTACAAGGTAGAAAACTCCTGTTTGCGTTCAACGTGCGGCTCTTGACGGTAGTTGAGTTGCTTCCCTTGTCATAATCACTTCCGTGTGCCGAAAAATTTAATTTGCATTCGCGTGTGTTGGGGCAAATTTCAGTGCAAAAATGCCTGTATCAAGAGGGGAGATTTTTCTTCTGCTAGGTCTCGATGATTCTGCTGACAGGAGTTGTGACGAATCTTTTTCACCCCAAGAAAGTGAAAATAGCAGTGATAATGACGAAGGAGATGATGTAACGCCAGAGACTATCAAGTATCATTCAATCAATGGCAGAGATATCATTAAATGATTAGGCTGATTAGCCTACGCATTACACTGACTGTGACTTACACTAACAAGTTACTTAACAGCAGCTGAAGAATTTGCAAGACGGAATATAGCATGGCCGTGTTCGATGCTAAACTTAAAGCCATTAATTAGCACTATTAAATTATTAACCTATAAATTAGCAAAACTTAACTTGGCGTCCTGTTTTCATTAGCCTGTGTATACTATACAACATATGGTAGTGACTGGACTTCATTCATGCTTGCCGGATAAGTTACAGACCAGTTAAACTATAAAATGTATGTCTACAACTTGGCACTACTGCCACAGGTCTCAAGGAAGTTTTTTTGGAGGCAGGCGCATACAGGCAGAAAGATTTGGCAGTTGCAATGCAGTCACAGTTGTGGTTTAAGCATGTGTCTGTCTGATGGGTATCAGTGGCCTGACCCAGAATGTAACACTGATCATATTTCTTGTTGTAAGTGTGTGTCCATCTGATGGGTATCACCATCACTGTATCAGTGGCCTGATACTGACCCAGAATTGATTGGGTTACTGATCATACTTCTTGTTGTAAGTGTGTCCGTCTGATGGATATCAGTGTGCTGATACTGACCCAGAATGGAATACTAAGTGTACTTCTTGTTGTAAGTGTGTGTGTGTGTGTGTGTGTGTATATGTGTGTGTGTGTGTGTGTGTATGTGTGTGTTGTGTGTGTGTGTGTGTGTGTGTGTGTGTGTGTGTGTGTGTGTATGTGTGTGTGTGTATGTGTGTGTGTGTGTGTATATGTGTGGTGTGTGTGTGTGTGTGTGTGTGTGTGTGTGTGTGTGTGTGTGTGTGTGTGTGTGTGTGGACAGAGTTTTGGTAGAAAGAAGTAATCTCAATCTTTGTGTTGGAAGCTTTCATTTTGTGAAATTTACTGCTTATTTTTCAGCTTTCACAACATTTAGACTGAGTATTATACTTGAACAGTACAGTATGGTAGCATGAAATGTTGTTAATGGTTGTTTTCAGTTTTCATACTCAATCATGATTATGTAATGTAGTGTGTCTGAATGTTTCAATACATATGATTGTTTTCAGCCTTCGTAGTTAAATCTTCATGTGGCTCCATCTTCAGGTGTACATGAATGTTCTCATTTTTCATACCAGAGGACCATAAACTTTAAGCTACAGTATATCTACATATTTTTCAATCTTAGGAAAATGAATTTTTTCAGCCTTCAGACCAATACGGCAATAGTTAACCCTATGCTATACTATGGTTGCATGTTTATGTATAGATCATAGATGAGTCATTGAGTGTTTTTACTGGGCCAAGGACCAAGAGGTAACTTTAAGCTGCATGTTTAGGTAAAGATGATTGTTTTTCACTCTTCAAATCAACAGATAGCTTTAAGCTGCAGCATGGCTGCATGATTAGGTATCTGGGATTGTTTTCGCTCTTCGGATCACTAGATAATGTTAAGCTATAGTATGGCTGCATGTTTAAGTGAAGATGATTGTTTTCACCTTTCAAACCACTAAAATAACTTTATGCTATAACATGGCTGTATGTTTAGGTATACATGATTGCTTATTACTTTTCAGATCAACACATACTTGAACATAATATGGCTGGATGGGCCTGCAGCTCTCGTGTCATCTTTTGTCTTCTGCTAGTCGGTCTTCTGGGTGAGTGCTGTTCTATAACATAGTCACATAGTGTGTGTGTGTGTGTGTGTGGGGTGTGTGTGTGTGTGTGTGTGTGTGTGTGTGATTCAGATGACAGAAAACAGTGCACTGCCATTTTGTAAGCTGACTGACCAAATGCAGAGAGACAGAGTGAAGACAGACAGACAGACAAACAGAGAAGACCCCGTTCAGTTGTAATAGGTACCGGCAGCCAAAAATTAAACTTCTGAAAAGGTTATTAACACTTATATTTCTGAAAAGTACAAGAAAAAATAAGCACAATGCAAAAAAAAAAGTAAGTCTCTAGCTGTATTAGGTCCAGAGATAACACACTTTGAAAACGGCAGTTTATACATGTACGTTTTCGCCAGTTCTGAAATGTAGCAAGTTTGCAGGAACCTAAATTTTCCAGAAGTCCTCAGACAGAGAATGTCATTCCTGATTTTAATTCTTAACAACATAAACTACATAAAAAAGCAAGCATACAAGCAGATCTGTTCATACATTTACACAGTAGTGCTGCAAACTTCATAAATAGGCCTATACCATTTTGTCAATGTTCGAAATTGCATGACAAGCCAGTTTTGCACCCCCATTACACAAAAATAAGAAGACAGAATTGGCTAGAGTTTACTTTTTCTCAGAAACCATGTTATTATATGAATCTTAAATTTTGGGGGGCAGCGTAAAGTGACAATGTCATGAGTTATATGGCTCCAAAAATGGCAAAATATCTCATTTGAACGATGGAAAAAGCTCGGTTCATGTACCAGACAAAATTAAAATGCACATATTTCGCTTTTTTTTTTTATGGATTTCCTTGAAATTTTGCATGTGAATCAAATAGACAGAAAGCTACCAGTAAATTATTTACAAGCTTAGTTATACTCAAGATCTAAGATATTTTGTATGCATTTGCACCCAAATAATGTGAGGGCCCATGTGTCGGGCCAACTTAAAACAGACATAACTCGCATTATGTCTTGATGGAATCTCCTCAAATTTTGCATATGTCAAATACAAAGCTACAGCTACAGCTTCACTCTTTACAAGCAAATGTTGCTAATATACAAGATTTTAAGATTTTGTATGCATGTACTGATTTAGTCTGAAACAATGTGATCCACAGATGACTTTGTATCATACTAGCACAGAAAGACATCCTTCTCAATAACATAATGAAACTAAAATGTGTAACAGCAGAAGATACTATGCTTGTCAATGCAGTATATGACTTACAGCCATTTCTATACTCATTTCTGTTTATCAATAAGTTATTTTCATCAGTTATTTCGCAGTAACATGCATCTTCCCATATATCCATAGACAAAGAAATTTTCAATGTCTGGTCTATCCACTGAAAATCTCTCCGCTTCTTTTGAAACTGTCTCAATTTTTGTCTTCAGATTTAGCCCCTGAGGTGATGATTAATCAGTGTTACTAATTTTTGAAACAAAAGCCGTGTTCTCGTCCCGCGACTTATCACACTCAGTTCTCAACAGTTTTAACTGTAGAAGTAGTTTTATGTTTATTAGTGAGTGCCTGCTGTTGAAGTTTTGGTGGCAATGATGGTTAATTTCATCCACAAAAAATCATCATTGCCTTGAAAACAAATAGAAATAAAATCCAAATTTTTTCTTTTAAAGTATTTTCTTTAATTTGTGCCAGCTATTACTTTTGAGAGTAAAGTAACTTATATCGTGCCATTAGAAAGGCTTACTGGACTTTGTGGAGCAATGTGTCCATGTTTGCCTGATGCTATATAGTGTTCTGATAATGTGTGTGTGCATGCGTGCACGCGTGTGTGACTGTGCAAAACCGCCATTTGCTGTTTCTTTGCAATGATAAACATTGTCGAATCTGATCCGATGGACGACATGCACTCGCTGACCAACTTCGGTGTGGGTTTTTTTTTGGCGCAGATTTTCGTATGGGTGCATTTATAACAAAAACAAACAGCACAGATCGATAGAGGAAAGAACAATCTTTATCTTCATGATAACAGCTTTGTCATTCATGTTCATCTGCAAGAATATTTGACTGATAAACATGTGCAATTTTTCCACTGACTGAACAATTCCCGCATTGCTAAAGAGAGGCTGCCGGTACCTAGTTGTAAAGTGAAACCCAGCGATAGTTCTTCTGGTTTGATGTTTACAGCCACTGGTTTGATGTTACAGTCACGGGTTTGATGTTACAGCCACTGGTTTCATGTTACAGTCACAGGTTTGATGTTTACAATCTCCAGTTTGATGTTTACAGTCACTGGTTTGATATTTACAGTCACTGGTTTGATGTTACAGTCACTGGTTTGATGTTACAGTCATTGGTTTGATGTTACAGTCACTGGTTTGATGTTACAGTCATGGGTTACAGTTACTGGTTTGATGTTACAGTCACTGGTTTGATGTTACAGTCACTGGTTTGATGTTACAGTCACTGGTTTGATGTTTACAGTCACTGGTTTGATGTTACAGTCACTGGTTTGTTGTTACAGTCACTGGTTTGATGTTTACAGTCACTGGTTTGATGTTACAGTCACTGGTTTGATGTTACAGTCACTGGTTTGATGTTACAGTCACTGGTTTGATGTTACAGTCACTGGTTTGATGTTACAGTCAATGGTTTGATGTTTACAGTCTGTGGTTTGTTGTTTACAATCACTGGTGTAATGTTTACAATCACTGGTGTAATGTTTACAGTCTGTGATTTGTTGTTTACAATCACTGGTGTAATGTTTACAGTCTGTGGTTTGTTGTTTACAATCACTGGTGTAATGTTTACAGTCTGTGGTTTGTTGTTTACAATCACTGGAGTAATGTTTACAGTCTGTGGTTTGTTGTTTACAATCACTGGAGTAATGTTTACAGTCTGTGGTTTGTTGTTTACAATCACTGGTGTAATGTTTACAGTCTGTGGTTTGTTGTGGGAGTAATGTTTATAGTCAATGGTTTAATGTTTACAGTGACTGTGTGTGAGAGTTTTTAGTTTTGTGAAAACTTTACTGATAGTGATACACTGGTTTCCAGTCAAAGCGAGAATTAGGTATAAAATTGCCACAGTCTGCTTTGATGTCTCTATTTGAATAGATTTCCAACATGTAGGTCAGAACTCCTGCTGCCCTACAGTCCTTCTCAAGTCCTAAAACAAAATAGCTTCGGTGTTCACCATACTTCAGTTCTCTCTAACTCTGTGTGGAAAGAAATTATTTTCTGTTTTTGTTCCAACAGCATGAATCTCTCTTCCTGTCTGATATGTGCAGTGTGTATGATATGTGTAGTGTGTATGATATGTGTAGTGTGTATGATAGTGTAGTGTGTATGATATGTGTAGTGTGTATGATATGTGTAGTGTGTATATGTGCAGTGTGTATGATGTGTGTAGTGTGTATGATATGTGTAGTGTGTATGATATGTGTAGTGTGTATGATATGTGTAGTGTGTATGATATGATATGTGTAGTGTGTATGATATGATATGTGTAGTGTGTATGATATGTGTAGCACACATTGTGTTACAGTGACTGTGAGTGAGGGATTTTTATCACGGAGGTCGTCACGCAAACATCACCGGCCACGTCTGCCTGACTTACCTTCTGTGGTCCTGTGTCCTGTGGTTGAAGAGGTTGGAGGTATTCTGACACGTATCATCAGGTCAGTCATGTTTATGTAGTCTGTTTTTTATATTTTTTTTATTAGCTTATCTATTTTATTTGTTCATGCGTGTGTTTGTGTGTGTGTGTATGAGTGTGTTTGTGTGTGTTTTGTGTTGTTTGCATGTGTGTGTGTGTTGTGTTTTTCTTGTGTGTGTGTGTCTGTGTGTTGTGTTTGTGTGGATGTGTGTGTGTGTGTATGGGTGTGTGTGTGTGTGTTATGTGTGTGTGTATGTGGTGTGTGTGTATGTGTGTGTGGTGTGTGTGTGGGTGTGTGCATGGTGTATGTGTGGTGTGTGCATGGTGTGTGTGTGTGGTATGTGTGTGTGGGTGTGTGTGGTGTGGTGTGTGTGTGTGTGTGTGTGTGTGTGTCGAGTGTGTATGTGTGTGTGTGGGGTGTGTGTTTGTGTGTATGTGTGTGTGTGTGTGTGTAGAGTGTGTATGTGTGTGTGTGTGTGTGTGTCAAATTCAGTGTCAAAACTTACTTAGAAACAAGTGTGAGTGTTGTCTGTGCTTTGATGGAGGGGGTGGAGATTGTGTCCGATTCCTTGTGGACTTTAGTCTGACTTGTAGAGCCCTAACACAAACCCTAACCCTGACCCTGACCCTGACCCTGACCCTAACCCTGACCCTGACCCTGACCAAACCCTAGCCCTGGCCCAAATCCTAGCCCTGACCCAAACCCTAACCCTTACCCTAACCCGAACCCAAACATTAACCCTAACCCTCATCTTACTGCAGGTGTGAATTATATGATTCTGTCACATGTCAGTGGTGTGGGACATGGACTCTTAGTTTTTTGCATGGTGGATATATTTGGAGTTCAGTCCCTACCCATAACATGGAAATCAGACTGTCCACCGCATAACTGAATGCTCCAGTCATCATCAGACTGTCCACCGCATAGCTGAATGCTCCAGTCATCATCAGACTGTCCGCCGCATAGCTGAATGCTCCAGTCATCATCAGACTGTCCGCCGCATAGCTGAATGCTCCAGTCATCATCAGACTGTCCGCCGCATAGCTGAATGCTCCAGTCATCATCAGACTGTCCGCCGCATAGCTGAATGCTCCAGTCATCATCAGACTGTCCGCCGCATAGCTGAATGCTCCAGTCATCATCAGACTGTCCGCCGCATAGTTGAATGCTCCAGTCATTCAGTAGTAAGACACTTTGGGGAGAACTGGACAGCAGAAGGTCCTCAGAGGAGGAATCCCCGTCATGCGAGTGTTTCGGCCTTTAACTCCTGATGCTCTGTGGGGGCTGGGGGTCACATCCAGGTCATGACTCCTGCATGCCCCTCTGCTGTCACCATTTTTTTTAAAATAGAAAATCCTCCTCCTCCGGGAATCAAACCCGTGCATCCTAGGTGGTCAGGTTTTTCAAGGCAAGGTCACCCTTGTGACGGATGTCTTGACCACATGGCTATCGGTCACCAGCAACATATGGGGGAATTCTAAGCCTTATGGAGTTTGCTTTCATTCCTCCTGGTCCAGATCCATCTGGAGCTTTTTTCTGCTGTTTCTGCCATTGCCTTTAGGGCTGTGGTCCTCTGTCCTTGAAATGGAGAGCTGTTTCATGAGATTATAGCCTGATGTGACTATCAACCCTTTTGCTCCAGCTTCTATGGTGAGGACTTTGACTTGAAAGCCAGATGTCCTCAAGTTGCTGGCTGGACTGGCATGCTGTACAGTCCTGTAGATACGGGCTTCCTCCATTCTACTTTGGCATGGTACAGTTCACTCAATTAGAATAACTTTTTTGGATGAATGCTGCAATCATTCTAGTGATGTCAGCTTAATGTCTTGTAAACCCTTTTGCTCCCCTTCCGCCACCCCAACCCAGTCTCTTTCTCTCTCTCTCTCTCCCTCTCTCTCTATCTCTTTCTCTCTCTCTCCCTCTCTATCTCTTTCTCTCTCTCTCCCTCTCTCTCCCTCCCTCCCTCCCCCCCTCTCTCTCTCTCTCTTTCCATTAAGACATGTCAAAATTCTCAAATTTGTGTCTTATTTCAACTTTTCTTCTAGCTGTCGAGACAACTATAACAGTGATGGCAACTCCAACGATCGACAGACCCCACCTGTGTCGGCCCATCCCAAGAACGGGGCGGTCACTGTTTCCATAAGTGCTCTGACCATCGGGATCCTGGCGCTGGCCACTTACATCATCAGTTCGCTTCATTGACCTCGTGACTGTGGGTGTTTGGTGTGTGTGTATGTGTGTGTGTGTGTGTGTATGTTGTGTGTGTGTGTGTGTGTGTGTGTGTATGTGTGTGTGTGTGCGTGTGTGTGTGTGTGTGTGTGCGTGCGTGTGTGTGTGTGTGTGTGGTGTGTGTGTGTGTGTGTGTGTGTGTGTGTGTGTGTGTGTGTGTGTGTGTGTGTGTGTGTGTGTGTGTGTGTGTGTGTGTGTGCGTGTGTGTGTGCGTGTGTTTTGTGAGCGATTCCATGCTGTAACTGACTGAAGTGAATGAAGTGGTGTGAATATATATAATATACAAGTGAATTGCTTTAGTGATTTGATTTTACTTCATTGCATTGATTTGATTTTGTGTGATTGTGTTTAACTTGATTTGACTTTTAAGTAGTTCAGCAGTCACATGTATAAAGGCTTTTGTTAAGGATGTCACTAAACATGAAACCACAACTGAAAATGAAAACACAGGCAGACAGAAAGACAGGCAGGTCGACAGGCAGGCAGGTCGACAAGTAGGCAAACAGCCAGGTGAACAGACAGGCCGGCCGACGAGCAGACAGGTGGGCAGGCAGGCAGATAGGCAGCAGACAGACAGACTGACAGACAGAAAGCAGATATAATAATGATCACTACAACAGTTTTTGTCAATTTCAGTTAACACGTAGTTGTGATTGTCACTTGTGATTAACATATAGTTGTGATGCTAAAATATTATAACATATGACATTTCTCATTTTACTCATCAAAGTGTTGTAGCATGCCCATTTTACTGCGCAATATGTCTGTGTGTGCCCATTTTACTGCGCAATATGTCTGTGTGCCCATTTTACTGCACAGTATGTCTGTGTGCCCATTTTACTGCAAACATGTCTGTGTGTGCCCATTTTACTGCACAGTATGTCTGTCTGCCCATTTTACTGCACAATATGTCTGTGTGCCCATTTTACTGCACAGTATGTCTGCCCATTTTACTGCACAATATGTCTGTGTGCCCATTTTACTGCACAATATGTCTGTGTGTGCCCATTTTACTGCACAATATGTCTGTGTGCCCATTTCACTGCACAATATATGTCTGTGTGCCCATTTCACTGCAAACATGTCTGTGTGTGCCCATTTTACTGCACAATATGTCTGTGTGTGCCCATTTTACTGCACAATATGTCTGTGTGTGCCCATTTTACTGCACAATATGTCTCTGTGTGCCCATTTTACTGCACAATATGTCTGTGTGTGCCCATTTTACTGCACAGTATGTCTTTGTGCCCATTTTACTGCACAATATGTGTGTGTGTGCCCAGAGAGACAGGTCAAGAACTGCTAGAGAAGGTTAAAAGTACCATTGAGAACATACGGTCAGGATGAAAATAAACCGAAAACAAGTGAAGAAAAAATCAGAACTAATGTATGTAAGTACAAAATCAAACTTTAAAAAGTTAACCCTCTAAGACTGTGGTTATCTCAGACAGAACATTAGCCATCTACAGAAAATCTGCAAGGAGTCTTGGTGTTTTTCTTGGTGAAGCCCTATCCATGGAAGCTCATGTTAACTACCTGAGCAAAACTCTGTATCTCCAACTGTGCAGAATAAGCATAATCCGACAATTTCTCCCTGCTGACACCACAAACAGGCTGTGTGTATCTTTCATTCCATTCTAGGCAAATGTAACACTGTCTGAGCTAGACTGTCTGATGATAAGCAATCCAAACTGTGATGAATCCAAAATATTGTAGCTGGACTGTCTGATGATAAGCAATCCAAACTGCGATGAATCCAAAATATTGTAACTGGACTGTCTGATGATAAGCAATCCAAACTGCGATGAATCCAAAATATTGCAGCTGGACTTGTCCTACAGGACAGCAAACTGTAGTGCAAAAGCACTCTAATGAAAACTACGTTGGCTTCCAGTCAAACCAAAAGCTCAGTATGAAATGTCCACACTCTGCTTTCAGTGACTAAGTTCGACTACAATGTCAACATGTATGTCAGAACTCTCCCTGCCCTGCAAACCCTCCAGAGCTCTCAGGCCTTCAGGAGTTTCTCTGTTGACTCAACCTTGGTTCTCAGTAATTATTTGCAGAAAGAAATCCTTCTCTATTTTTGGCCCAAAACTCACTCTGAGTGTTTACAAAACAGTTCTTTTTGCTTTCTACAAACGTTTCATTTTTTTTTCAGAAATACCAAAAAAATTAATTATAATGGTTGTGGATGTTCTAGGTCCAGTTGTATTGCAGTTTCTCTATATGTATGCGTTGTGTATGTGTGTGTATGTGTTTGTATGTGTCTGTGCAGTCTATATGCGCGTGTGTATGAGAGAGAGAGAGAGAGCGGGTGATTCATACATATTTCTTCCATACATTTTTTTTTGGCCGGTGTCACTAATAGCTATTTATAATTTCATGCTTTGATCTGTCGTTGTTTTTGATGAATCGTGTTTATGCTGCATTGATGTGTTGGTGTCTGCATCTGACTATACTGCGTTAATGTGTTGACATGGCAACTCCCCAGCCCCCCCCCCCCCCCAGCCCCCATCACCATCACATCCATCACCAATTTTTATAACGTAGAGTGCAGTGAACATGAATGAATGGACTGTTGTGTTACACAAATGGTATGATGATGATGAGGTTATAATTATTGTGTTACACAAATGGTATGATGATGATTATGATTATAATTATTGTTGTGTTACACAAATGGTATGATGATGGTGATGATTATAATTATTGTTGTTACACAAATGGTATGATGATGATTATGATTATAATTATTGTGTTACACAAATGGTATGATGATGATTATGATTATAATTATTGTGTTACACAAATGGTATGATGATGATTATGATTATAATTATTTTTGTTACACAAATGGTATGATGATGATGATGGTGATGATTATAATTATTGTTGTGTTACACAAATGGTATGGTGATTGATGATGATTATAATTATAATTACTATTATCATTATTATTGTTGTGTTACACAAATAGTATGATGATGATGATGGTGATGATTATAATTATTATTACTATTATCATTATTACCATCACATCATCATTATCATCAATTTGATTTTTTTTTATATTATTATTGATATCATGATGATGATGGGGATTGTTATTATTATTATTATTATCATTATTATTACTATTACTATTTATTATTATGACGATGATGAAGAAGAAGAAAAGAAGATGATTGTTGTTGTTGTGTTGTTGTTGTTGTTGTTGTTGTTGTGTTGTTGTTGTTGTTGTTGTTGTTGTTGTGTTGCTGCTGCTGCTGCTGTTATCAAATGCCTATCATGTCATGATCGCTAAAGAAGAGATGGATGTTTTGATGTCATTGTCACAGATCCTGTGAATTAAAGTTATATCAGTAATTTGTCCGTCTCCTGTGTTATAGAGATTGTGAACTGGCGTTGTCATTTCTCTCTCTATCTTCCTATGTCTCTGTCTCTCTCTCTCTCTCTGTCTCTGTCTCTCTCTCTGTCTCTCTCTGTGTCTCTCGCTCTTTCTCTCTTTCGTCTTTCTCTCTTGTTCTGGTTGTCTACTGCCCCTTTCTCTCACTCTTTTCTCTCTTGTCTCTGTTTCTACCTCCCCTTTCTCTCACTCTCTTTCTCTCTTTGTCTCTGTTTCTACCTCTCCCTTTCTCTCACTCTCTTTCTCTCTTTGTCTCTGTTTCTACCTCCCCCTTTCTCTCACTCTCTTTCTCTCTTTGTCTCTGTTTCTACCTCCCCTTTCTCTCACTCTCTTTCTCTCTTTGTCTCTGTTTCTACCTCCCCTTTCTCTCACTCTCTTTCTCTCTTTGTCTCTGTTTCTACCTCTCCCTTTCTCTCACTCTCTTTCTCTCTTTGTCTCTGTTTCTACCTCCCCCTTTCTCTCACTCTCTTTCTCTCTTTGTCTCTGTTTCTACCTCCCCTTTCTCTCACTCTCTTTCTCTCTTTGTCTCTGTTTCTACCTCCCCTTTCTCTCACTCTCTTTCTCTCTTTGTCTCTGTTTCTACCTCCCCCTTTCTCTCACTCTCTTTCTCTCTTTGTCTCTGTTTCTACCTCCCCCTTTCTCTCACTCTCTTTCTCTCTTTGTCTTGTTTCTACCTCCCCCTTTCTCTCACTCTCTTCTCTCTTTGTCTCTGTTTCTACCTCCCCTTTCTCTCACTCTCTCTCTTTGTCTGTTTCTACCTCCCCCTTTCTCTCACTCTCTTTCTCTCTTTGTCTCTGTTTCTACCTCCCCTTTCTCTCACTCTCTTCTCTCTTTTTCTCTGTTTCTACCTCCCCCTTTCTCTTCTCTCTCTCTTTGTCTCTGTTTCTACCTCTCCCTTTCTCTCACTCTCTTTCTCTCTTTGTCTCTGTTTCTACCTCCCCCTTTCTCTCACTCTCTTTCTCTATCACGTTCCTCTTTCAGATAATGTTGTGGAGAAAACAGCAAAACTAAAAAGCAAAACAATATTATGAGATAAATAGGAACTATGGTGTGAGAACTGTGAGCGGTGAGTAGTGAATTTCAGTAACTGTGAAGTCATTTAAACTGTGTGTGGTGGTGTATAGTGCATATGCCTAAAGGGACATAACCTGGACTGACCGGTCAGCTGGAGAACTATGGACGCTGCATGGGTGCCACTCTTCCGTCTGGGTGACGGAAATCCGTTTTCTCGGCAAGGCCCCAGACGGAAATTCCGTTGTGAATAGTTTGTACAGTTTCCCTTTGAGTGGTAAAGTGACTTTTTTTCAGATTTTCTGTTTTTTCAGATTTTCAAAGTGTCACCCTTGGGACAGTATGTCGTGAATGTCTGTGCTTGTGAACCGTGTGAAGTGTATGAAGTGAGTCTCACAGCTCTATCAACCCAGCAGTCAGACACTTGGGGGACAGTGGGTGGCACTATAGTGGCGACATTCTTTGTTAGTATTGTAGAGGGGGGAAGCTTGTAGAATGGGCACAGATGAATGAGTTCATAGTAGGAAACACCTGGTTTGAGCAGCCTAACAGAAGAAAATGGACTTGGATGAGTCCAGGAGATAATACCAAAAATCAAGTTGACTACATCCTGATTAACAAAAGATTTAGAAATTCTTGACTGTCAGCAAAAACACTACCAAGCGCAGACTGCAACAGTGACCACAATCCGGTAATGGGAAGGTTTAGGCTGAAATTGAGGAAAAGGAAACAGACCAAAAGCAACATCAAACTAAACCTTGGACTCTTGAAGACAGATGAAATGACACAATACAACTTGATACAATACAACGAAACACGACACACTACAGCCCGACACAATACAACATGACACAATACAACGATACAATACAACGAAACACGACACAATACAACCCGACACAATACAACTTGATACAATACAACGAAACACGACACAATAAAACTTGATACAATACAACGAAACACGACACAATACAACTTGATACAATACAACGAAACACGACACAATACAACGTGATACAACACAACATGATACAATACAACTTGATACAACACAACTTGATACAACACAACTTGATACAATACAACGTGACACAATACAACTTGATACAATACAACTTGATACAATACAACGAAACACGACACAACACAACGTGATACAATACAACTTGATACAATACAACTTGATACAATACAACGTGATACAACACAACGTGATACAATACAACGTGATACAATACAACGTGATACAATGCAACTTGATACAATACAACGAAACACGACACAACACAACGTGATGCAATACAACTTGATACAATACAACGAAACACGACACAATACAACTTGATACAATACAACGAAACACGACACAATACAACTTGATACAATACAACGAAACACGACACAATACAACTTGATACAATACAACGAAACACGACACAATACGACTTGATACAATACAACGAAACACGACACAACACAACGTGATACAATACAACGAAACACGACACAATACAACTTGATACAATACAACGAAACACGACACAATACAACGTGATACAATACAACTTGATACAATACAACTTGACACAATACAACGTGATACAACACAACTTGATACAATACAACGTGATACAATACAACGTGATACAATACAACATTGATACAATACAACTTGACATAATACAACTTGATACAATACAACTTGATACAACACAACTTGATACAATACAACGAAACACGACACAATACAACGTGATACAATACAACGAAACATGACACAATACAACATGATACAATACAACATGATACAACACAACTTGATACAATACAACGTGATACAATACAACGTGATACAATACAACGTGATACAATACAACTTGATACAATACAACGTGATACAATACAACGAAACACGACACAATACAACTTGATACAACACAACTTGATACAACACAACTTGATACAAACACAACGTGATACAATCCAACGAAACACGATACAACACAACTTGATACAATACAACGAAACACGACACAATACAACTTGATACAATACAACGAAACACGACACAATACAACTTGATACAATACAACGAAACACGACACAATACAACTTGTTACAATACAACGAAACACGACACAATACAACATGATACAATACAACGTGATACAACACAACGTGATACAATACAACTTGATACAATACAACTTGATACAATATAACTTGATCAATACAACGAAACACGATACAACACAACTTGATACAATACAACGTGATACAACACAACGTGATACAATACAACTTGATACAACACAACTTGATACAATACAACGTGATACAATACAACTTGATGCAATACAACGTGATACAATACAACGTGATACAACACAACGTGATACAACACAACTTGATACAACACAACTTGATACAATACAACATGATACAACACAACATGATACAACACAACGTGATACAATACAACTTGATACAACACAACTTGAAACAACACAACTTCATACAATACAACTTGATACAACACAACTTGATACAATACAACTTGATACAACACAATGTGATACAATACAACTTGATACAATACAACTTGATACAACACAACTTGATACAACACAACTTGATACAATACAACGTGATACAACACAACGTGATACAACACAACTTGATACAACACAACTTGATACAACACAACTTGATACAATACAACTTGATACAATTCAACGTGATACAATACAACTTGATACAACACAACGTGATACAATACAACTTGATACAATAAAACGTGATACAACACAACGTGATACAACACAACATGATACAACACAACTTGATACAATACAACTTGATACAACACAACTTGATACAATACAACGTGATACAACACAACGTGATACAACACAACTTGATACAACACAACTTGATACAATACAACTTGATACAAACAAACGTGATACAACAACTATAAAACAAACTTGATACAAACAACGTGATACAACACAACTGATCAATACAACTTATACACAAACTTGATACAACACAACGTGATACAACATAACTGATACAACACAATGTACAAACAACGTGATACAACACAACGTGATACAATACAACTGAACAACAAACGTGATACAACACAACGTGATACAACACAACGTGATACAATACAACTGATACAACACAACATTGATACAACACAACGTGATACAAACAACTTGATACAACACAACTGATACATAAAACTTGATACAAACAACGTGATACAACAAACGTGATACAACACAACTTGATACAACACAACTTGATACAACACAACTTCATACACACAACTTGATACAACACTACTAACAAAAACTTACTTGATACAACACAACGTGATACAATACAACTTGATACAACACAACGTGATACAATACAACTTGATACAACACAACTTGTACAATACAACGTGATACAATACAACGTGATACAATACAACTGATACAATACAACGTGATACAATACACTGATACAACACAACTTGATACAAAAACAACTGATACAAACAACTTGATACAACACAACTGATACAATACAACGTGATACAATACAACATGATACAACACAACTTGATACAATACAACGTGATACAAACAACTGATACAACACAACGTGATACAATACAACGTGATACAAAAACAACTTGATAAACAACTTGATACAATACAACGTGATACAATACAACGTGATACAAACAACTTGATACATACAACGTGATACAACACAAATTGATACAACACAACTTGATACAATACAACGTGATACAACACAACTTGATACAAACAACTGATACAACACAACGTGATACAATACAACGTGATACAAACAACTTGATACATACAAACTGATACAATACAACTGATACAAAAACGTGATACAATACAATGATACAATCAACGTGATACAATACAACTTGATACAAACAACTGATACAATACAACTGATACAATACACTTGATACAATACAACGTGATACAATACAAATGATACAACACAACGTATACAATACAACTGATACAATACAACTGATACAATACAACTTGATACAATACAACTTGATACAACACAACTTGATACAACAAAATATAAATAAAATAAAAATAATTAATAAATAAAAAAATAAAAAATTTATAAAAATATAATTATATATATAACCAATCTGAAACAATAACGTGATACAAAAACAACGTGATACAAACAACTGATACAACACAACTGATACAACACAACGTGATACAACACAATGATACAACCAACAGATACAAACAACTTGATAAATACAACTTGATACAAACAACATGATACAACACAACTTGATAAATACAACTTGATACAACACAACTGACACAACACAACTGATACAACACAAATTGATACAACACAACTGATACAATACAACTTGATACAACACAACTGATACAACACAACTTGATACAAACAACTGATACAAACAACGTGATACAATACAACTTGATACAACACAACTTGATAAATACAACTTGATACAACACAACTTATACAAACAACTTGATACAACACAATTGATACAAACAACTTGATACAATACAACTGATACAATAAACTGATACAACACAACGTGATACAATACAACTGATACAATACACTGATACAACACAACTGATACAAACAACTTGATACAATACAACGTGATACAATAAACTTGATACAAACACGGATACAAAAACTTGATACAAACAACGTGAACAATACACTGATACAATACAACTTGATACAATACAACGTGATACAATACAACGTGATACAACAACTATACAACAACGAACAACACAACGTATACACACAACTTGATACAAACACAACGTGATACAAACAACGTGATACAATACAACGTGATACAATACAACTGATACAATACAACTTGATACAATACAACTGATACAAAAAAACTGATACAATACAACGTGATACAACACATACAAACAATTGATACAATACAACTTGATAATACAACTTGATACAACACAACTGAAAAACACATACAACTTGATACAACAACTTGATACAACAACTGATGCAAACAACTTGATACAATACAACTTGATACAATACAACTGATACAACACAACGTGATACAACACAACTTGATACAAACCACTGATACAATACAACGAACAACACGATACAATCAACTGATACAAACAACTTAATACAAACAACTGATACAATACAACGATACACACACTGACATACAACTGATACAACAACTGATACAATACAACTGATACAACACAACTTAATACAACTTGATACAAACAACTGATACACACAACGTGATACAACACAACTTGATACAATACAACGAACGACACAATACAACGTGATACAAACAATTGATACAACACAACGTGATACAAACAACTTGAACAATACAACCTGATACATACACAACTGAATACAATACAACCACTTGATACAACACAACGTGATACAAACAACTGATACAATACAACGAAACACGACACAATACAACTTGATACAACACAACTTGATACAACAACGTGATACAATACAACTTGATACAAACACAACACGTACAAACAACTTGATACAAACAACCATACATGAAACAACACAACACTTGATACAATACAACTTGATACAACACAACTGATACAAACAACTTGATACAATACAACTTGATACAAACAACGTGATACAATACAACGAAACAGACACACACACTTGATACAAAAACGAAAACAAAAACAACTTGATACAATACAACTGATACAAACAACTTGATACAATACAACGAAGAACAATACAACTGGATACAATACAACGAAAACAACAAACAACGTGATACAACACAACTGAACAATACAACGAAACGACACATACAACTTGATACAATACAACTGATACAAACAACTTGATACAATACAACGAAACACAACAACAACTGATACAATACAACGAAAACGAACAATACAACTTGATACAATACAACGAACAACACAACTGATACAACACAACCGCAATACAACTAACTCGAAACAACAATACACTTGATACAAACAACTTGATACAATACAACGTGATACAATACAACTTGATACAATACACAACACGACACAAACAACTTGATACAATACAACGTGATACAATACAACTTGATACAATACAACGAACAACACAACTGATACAATACAACTGATACAACACAACTGATACAATAAACTGATACAATACAACGAAACAGACACAACACTTGATACAACACAACTTGAAAATACAACACACGTGATACAATACACTTGATACAAACAACTTGATACAAACAACTTGATACAATACAATTGATACAATACAACTTGATACAAACAACTTGATACAATACAACTAATACAATACAACTTGATACAAACAACGTGATACAACACAACTGATACACACACGGACACAATACAACTTGATACAAAACAACTTGATACAATACAACGAAACACGACACAACACAACTTGATACAATACAACTTGATACAATACAACGTGATACAATACAACTTGATACAATACACAAACTATCGAACAATACAACTTGATACAATCACAACTTGATACAATACAACTTGATAACAACAACAACTTGATACAATACAACTTGATACAACACAACGTGATACAATACAACTTGATACAACACAACTTGATACATATACAACTTGATACAACTACAACTTGATTACAACTGACAACTGATACAATACAACTTGATACAATACAACGTGATTACAATACAACTTGATACAATACAACTTGATACATAACAACTTGATACAACACAACTTGATACAATACAACTTGATACAATACAACTTGATACAATACAACTTGATACAAACAACTGATACAAACACAACTTGATACAACCAACTGACAAACACGTGATACAATACAACTTGATACAATACAACGTGATACAATACAACTGACTACACACAATCAACTTGATACAAACAACTTGATAAATACAACGTATACAACACACGTGATACAATACAAACTTGATACAATACAACTAAACAATACAACTTGATACAACACAACTTGTATAAATACAACGTGATACAAACAACGTTGATACAATACAACTTGATACAATACAACTGATACAACACGTACATACAACTTGATACAATACAACACAAGTGATACAATACAACTTGATACAAACAACGTGATACATACAACAACTTGATACAATACAACTGATACAATACAACTTGATACAATAACAACTGATCAACACAACGTGATACAAAAACTTGATACAACACAACTTGATACAATACAACGTGATACAACACAACTTGATACAACACACTTGATACAATACAACTTGATACAAACAACTTGATACATACACACGTGATACAACAAGTGATACAACAACAACGTGATACAACAAACTTGATACAACTACAAACCTTGATACAATACAACTTGATACAACACAACGTGATATACACAACTTGATACAACACAACGTGATACAAACAACGTGATACAACACAACGTGATACAACACAACTTGATACAACACAACGTGATACAACACAACTTGATACAAACTTATACAATAACTTGATACAATACAACTTGATACAAACAACGTGATACAACACAACGTGATACACACAACTGATACAACAAACTTGATACAACATAACTTGATACAAACAACTGATACAACAACTATACATACAACTTGATACAAACAACGTGATACAATACAACTTGATACAAACAACTTGATACAACACAACGTGATACAATACAACTTGATACATACAACGTGATACAACATGACGTACAACAAACAACTGATACAAAAACTGATACAAACACGTGATACAATACAACTTGATACAATACACGAAACAGAACAATACAACTTGATACAACACAAATGATACAATACAATTGATACAATAAATATACAATACAATGATAAATACAACTTGATACAACACAATATACAATACAAGTGATAAAATACAAACTTGATAAATACAACTTGATACAAACAATTGATACAAACAACGTGATACAATACAACTTGATACAATACAACTTGATACAAACAACGTGATACAATACAACTTGATACAATACAACTGATACAATACAACTGATAAATACAACTTGATACAACACAACGTGATACAATAAACTTGATACAATACAACGTGATACAACACAACGTGATACAACACAACTTGATACAACACAATTGATACAATAAACGTGATACAATACAAATTGAACAATACAACATGATACAAACAACGTGATACAACACAACGTGATACAACACAACGTGATACAAACAACGTGATACAATAAAACTTGATACAACACAACGTGATACAAACAACTTGATACAACACAAACTTGATACAACACAACGTGATACAAACAACTTGATACAATCAATGATACAACACAACTTGATAAATACAACTTGATACAACAACGTGATACAAACAACTTGATACAACACAACGTGATACAAACAACGTGATACAAAAAAACAAACTGATACAATACAACTTGATACAACACAACTGATACAATACAACTGATACAAACAACGTGATACAATACAACTGATACAAATACAAAACAGACACAAACACTTGATACAATACAACTTGATACAACAACGTGATACAATACAACGAACAACACGACAACAAACATGATACAATACAACTGATACAATACAACGTGATACAAACAACAACGAACAATACAACTTATACAATACAACTGATACAAACAACAACAGACACAATACAAATGATACAACACAACTTGATAAATACAACTGATACAACAACTTGATACAATACAACTTGATACAATACAACTTGATACAAACAACTTGATACAACACAACCTGATACAATACAACTGATACAATACAACTTGATACAAACAACTTGATACAATACACCAACTGATACACACTGATACAATACAACGAACACAAACAACTTGATACAATACAACTTGATACAATCACAACTGATACAATACAACTGAAACACACTACAACTTGATACAAACAACATTGATACAACAAACTTGAACAATACAACTGTACAACACAACTTGATACAATACAACTGATACAACACAACTTGATACAAAAACTTGATACAAACAACTTGATACAATACAACGTGATACAACACAACTGATACAATACAACTTGATACAAACAACTTGATACAACACAACTTGATACAAACAACTTGATACAAACAACTTGATACAACACAACTTGATACAATACAACGTGAACAAACAACTTGTACAACACAACTTGATACAAACAACTGATACAACACAACTTGATACAATACAACTTGATACAACTACACAAACTTGATACAAACAACTTGATACAACACAACTTGATACAATACAACTTGATACAACACAACTGATACAACACAACTTGATACAACAAACTTGATACAACACAACTTGATACAATACAACTTGATACAACAAACTTGATACAACACAACTTGATACAACACAACTTGATACAACACAACTTGATACAACACAACTTGATAAATACAACTGATACAATACAACTTGATACAACACAACTTGATACAAACAACTTGATACAACACAACTTGATACAATACAACGTGATACAATACAACTTGATAAAACATACAACAACTTGATACAACACAACTTGATACAAACAACTTGATACAAACAACTTGATACATACAACTTGATACAACACAACTTGATACAACACAACTTGATACAACCACAACTTGATACAATACAACGTGATAAACAATTGATACAACACAACTTGATACAATCACAACATTGATACAATACAAACGTGATACAATGCAACTTGATCAATACAACTTGATACAATACAACGTATACACGACACAATACTGATACAATACAACGAAACGAACAATACAACTTGATACAATACAACGACCGACACAATACAACTTGATACAATACAACGAAACACGACACAATACAACGTGATACAATACAACGAAACACGACACAATACAACGTGATACAATCAACGAAACACGACACAATACAACTTGATACAATCAACGAAACACGACACAATACAACTTGATACAATACAACGAAACACGACACAATACAACGTGATACAATACAACAACGAACAACGAACACAAATACAACTTGATACAACACAACGTGATACAATACAACGCAACACGACACAATACAACTTGATACAACACAATGTGATACAATACAACGTGATACAATACAACGTGATACAATACAACTTGATACAATACAACTTGATACAATACAACGAAACACGACACAATACAACGTGATACAATACAACGAAACACGACAATACAATATACTACAACTTGATACAATACAACTTGATACAATACAACTTGATACAATACAACGAAACACGACACACCACATGTACAGCGCTATCTTTGTCAGGAGTGTTAAGTACGGGGCCAGCATACACCCGTCCAGTACTATCACTATCAGTCAACCCGCTTTATCACACGGGTAGATAGCACAACACAGCCTTGATAGCAGGCTACTGTATATCTGTCTATAGGTACATCAGTTACGGGCACCTGCCCACCATCCGCCTCATGTGTCACTGTTAGAGACAAGTGGTGACTTCCCCTGTTTAGCACTTTAGATAAGATAATCAACACCGTGCAAAGCCACCCTCCAAATCTTCCCCCCGGGATCAAACTCACAGCTGCAGTAGTTTGCTTCATGCGGATCTCTCTGCACTTAAATTGTTTCCTTACACGACACATGGCTGCTGCATAATTGTTTAAACAGCAGGATAAGAGCCTACACTTGTCTGACTTCTCCATAAGATCCAAAGCAAAAGTGACCGCCCACGTTCAAGCGAACAGGAACCAGAAAAACATAAAAACAGAATCAGAACGCGTTTTTAACATAAATGATATAAAGTGTCTTGTCCTGTTATACTGAATACGTGTTGTGAGAATGCCAAATAAATAGTGTCTTGTCCTGTTATACTGAATACGTGTTGTGAGAATGCCAAATAAATAATGTCTTGTCCTGTTATACTGAATACGTGTTGTGAGAATGCCAAATAAATAATGTCTTGTCCTGTTATACTAATACGTGTTGTGAGAATGCCAAATAAATAATGTCTTGTCCTGTTATACTGAATACGTGTTGTGAGAATGCCAAATAAATAATGTCTTGCCTGTTATACTGAATACGTGTTGTGAGAATGCCAAATAAATAATGTCTTGCCCTGTTATACTGAATACGTGTTGTGAGAATGCCAAATAAATAGTGTCTTGTCCTGTTATACTGAATACGTGTTGTGAGAATGCCAAATAAATAATGTCTTGTCCTGTTATACTGAATACGTGTTGTGAGAATGCCAAATAAATAATGTCTTGTCCTGTTATACTGAATACGTGTTGTGAGAATGCCAAATAAATAATGTCTTGTCCTGTTATACTGAATACGTGTTGTGAGAATGCCAAATAAATATGTCTTGTCCTGTTATACTGAATACGTGTTGTGAGAATGCCAAATAAATAATGTCTTGCCCTGTTATACTGAATACGTGTTGTGAGAATGCCAAATAAATAATGTCTTGTCCTGTCATACTGAATACGTGTTGTGAGAATGCCAAATAAATAATGTCTTGCCCTGTTATACTGAATACGTGTTGTGAGAATGCCAAATAAATAATGTCTTGCCTGTTATACTGAATACGTGTTGTGAGAATGCCAAATAAATAATGTCTTGTCCTGTTATACTGAATACGTGTTGTGAGAATGCCAAATAAATAATGTCTTGCCCTGTTATACTGAATACGTGTTGTGAGAATGCCAAATAAATAATGTCTTGTCCTGTTATACTGAATACGTGTTGTGAGAATGCCAAATAAATAATGTAACACTGTACTGTCCACAGCTATCAAATGAAGAGAAACTCTTTAGAAAAAGCACTAACGTTGGAAGAAGCAGGAACTGCATCAAAGAACATAAAAAAATGGAAAAGTCCTGAAACAGATAGATGTGGGTCAGAATTCTGTAGATTCTTTTGGAAAAAGCTAAGTCATTCCAATGTGCGATCTTTAAATGAATTAGTTAGAGATGGCAAACTTCTAGTCAACTCAACGAGAAGGACTTTTAACCTCTATACCAAAACCAAATAAACCAAAAGAATACCTGAAAAAACTGAGACCTGTCTTACTACTTAACGTATTATATAACACTGCATCTACATGTATTGCTAACAGAGTATAGAAAATACTTCTAAACTTAACTTGTGAAGATCAGACAGGCTTTGTTGGAAACGGGTATCTTGGGGATAACTTAAGGCTCATCTATGACTTGCACAGTTAAATGTAAAAATAATCTTCCAGGACAATTACTTTGCTGAGACGATGAGAAAGCTTTTGAATCGTTAGAATGGCAATTTTGTTTAAACTTTTAAAGGCATAGGGTTTGGAGAAAATTTGTGTAAATGGATCGAAACGTTCTACAACAACATTAAGTCAGCAATTATCGTTAGTGGTCAGGTGTGTATCTGGTTTCATATCGAAAGAGGTTGTAGACAAGGCGACCCACTTTCTCTACATCTATTTGCCGTTATGATCAGAGAAGATAAGATATAAATGGCATTGCGATTAACAGCAAAGAATACAAAATCTCTCAATTTGCAGAAGATACTCAGCTGATAAATAACAGAAATAGAATATCATTAGAGAAATCTATACACCTTGTTCAGACATTTGAAAAACTTTCGGAGCTCCCCTGAATGTAATGCTGACAAAACACAAGCAATCTGGTTATGAAGCAGAAAAACAACAACCCAACAACACCAACCAACCAACCAACCAACCAACCAACCAACCAACCAACCAACCAACCAACCAACCAACCATCCAACCAACCAACCAACCAACCAACCAACCAACCAACCAAACAACCAACCAACCAACCAACCAACCAACCAACCAACCAACCAAACATGCAAACATACAAACAAACAAACAAACAAACATACAAACAAACAAACAAACAAACAAAAAACGTTCGTTAATAAAATATATGCAGCAAATGAATATAAACTGGAACCCTCAAAGATTACATACGTTAAGTGTGTGGTTTATATCAGTTGTAAAGTGATGTGAACAAAAATAAATTGTGCTGAAAATTATCAGATTCAAGAGTTTTATTTAAAGTTTGGATAAAGCGAAATGTAACTTCTGGGAAGAGTAGCTGCACTCAAATCATTGATACCATCTACCCCAGTCCATCTCTGGACGCTGCTGTCAAGTCCGCCTGATGACTTTGTCGGTTATCTTAAAAAACTGTCTTCCTCCTTTGTTTGGAATGGTAACACAACCGTACTGACAGAAAAACTACACAACCGTACTGACAGAAAAACTACACAACCGTACTGACAGAAAAACTACACAACCGTACTGACAGAAAAACTACACAACCGTACTGACAGAAAAACTACACAACCGTACTGACAGAAAAACTACACAACCGTACTGACAGAAAAACTACACAACCGTACTGACAGAAAAACTACACAACCGTACTGACAGAAAAACTACACAACCGTACTGACAGAAAAACTACACAAAAGATAATGAAAAATGGAACTTTGAACATATCAAACACACAAAGTATATTAAAACTTTCCCGGCTGAGAAAGTTTAAAAACAAAAAGATAAATGGAAAAAAACAACTCTAGTGAAATATACACTTTTTCACAAACTTCGAAAAATATGGCCCCAGCTATGGTTTACATAGAACCAATGCTAACTTATTCTGGAAACACACCTCAAGGCATACTATTCATTTTGCCGTCGTATAGAAACAACAACGCCTATTGACATACTCGCAGAACCAATATAATAATAATAATAATAGTGAACATTTATGGCGCTTAATCTAAAAAAAGCCCTAAGCGCTTACAGTAAACACACACACACACGCACACACAACACACGCACACGCACACACACACACACACACACACACACACACACACCCGCACACACACACACACACACACACACACACACACCACACACCCGCACACACACACACACACACACACACACACACACACCCGCACACACACACACACGCGCGCGGGCACAGATTTCAAGGTGGCAGCTGAAATAAGAGTACAGAACTACAGGCTAGGATTTAAAAAGAGTGGTTTTTAGACTGGACTTAAACGAAGAAAGGGTACAGGTAGAGCGGAGAAGAAAGGGAAGTTTGTTCCAAATAGAGGGGGCCTGATAAGAAAAAGCACGTTCACCAAGAGTTTTGTTGCGGAAGCGTGGGATTCTAAATAGGTGGGCATCAGTAGAAGAGCGTAGCTCTCTGGAGGGAATGTAAATAGTCAGGAGATCAGAAAGATAGGGGGGAGCTAGACCAGCCAGAGACTTATGGCATAGGAGGGAAAGTTTATAGTCAATACGCTTTCGAACAGGAAGCCAGTGTAGAGTTCGAAGCAGAGGGGAAACATGAGTTGACCTTGGGCATTTCCGTACAAGGCGAGCAGCGTTATTTTGAACTTTTTGCAATTTGGATAAGAGTGTTTGGGGGCAGCCAGCAAGAAGCGAGTTACAGTAGTCGAGTCTGGAAAGAATGAGTGCAGAAATGAGAGTTATAGTGCTTTCTTCAGATAGAAGATGACGCACAGAACTGATCCGTCGAAGTTCTAAGTAACAAGCACGACAGACAGAGGATACCTGGCTGTGGAAGGAAAGAGTTTGGTCCAGTACAACTCCAAGATTACGCACGGATGTGGAAGTGTGGATTACCGAGTCTTCAAGCTGGATAGAAACAGGGATAGGCACAGTAGACAGAAGTCGCTTTGATGCAATAAATATAAATTCTGTTTTGTCATTATTCAGCTGGAGTTTGTTGCATGTCATCCAAGACTTTATGTCAGAAATGCAGAGCTGTGTGCGTTGAATTATATAATGATATTGTATAATGATAAAATAATATTGCGAATAACATTATGAAATACAGTGCATGAAATGAAAACGGAATCTACTGTATTGCACACTTTTTAAATAGTAATGGATGATTTCTAACACATCCTGAATTCAACAGAAAATACAATATGAATGTAACTTTTTTTTTTATCTTTAATGAAAGTACGCAGTCTATTAAGGTATAGGCACTAAAGACTTTGTTGAACATACCAAATGAAAATGCACATGATATTTCTGGAGCACTAAAATAAAAGATTCTGTACTGAAAGGAGCGCGATTATACTATGAACTATTAATAAGAAATGATTCAGTTCCAAAATACTGTTCTTAGTGATCAGAGATATTGGGAACTGGTGTTTCATGGAAATAAAGTATTTATGGAAATCTATTAAAATGCAAGACGTTAAACTGAAATGGCCACAAATGAGTATGTGTGTGTGTGCGTGGGTATTCGCTCGAATGTATAAGTATTAACTTTCTTGTCCTTCATGTTTACTTCATGTTTATGTTGCTTGGATGAATTTCTAGGCACAATCTTCTTTCAATGTGCCCTTGTGTCCATGTATGTTTTACATCGATGCTGATTACAGATATTGTCATTCCCCCTCTCAGTTTCTCATCCTACTGAAATGGACCATAATATTATCATCATTTTCCCACCTCAGTGAAGTCTTGGCTTTGTGTCTGAACATATCGCTTTATGCTTTTATCTGTTTTAATTCTCGCTTCACAAGACAGGCTCAGCCACGTCTGATTAAAGTTTTTTTTCTCCGGGGACTGTTTTTCGCTTCAGCCCTTTGGCTGTTGCTTTAGGAAGTTTTTCTGCCTATTCCAAGGTCAGACTGAATTCGTTACACTAGGCACAATTCATTTACATCAACTATACCTCTTGATTATACATTTTTCTATTCAGTCGATCATATGCTCATATTTTCTCTTATTTTTATGTTCATGTAGGGAGTTGTGTGTATCCATGGTATCCATGTGCATGCATGGGTGTAGATATATGTGTATATGTATATATGTATATATATATTTATATGTACATATATGTATGTATGTATGTATGTATGTATGTATCATTCTATCTGTCTATATATATATATATATATATATATATATATATATATATATATATTAACACACACACACACACACACACACACACACACACACACACACACACACACACACACACACTTTTTGTAACTTTTTTGATCTTTTATGAATGTACGCAGTCTGTTAAGGTATAGGCACTAAAGACTTTGCTGGACATACCAAATGAAAATGCACACTTTATGTACACATATATCTACACCCATATATAATATATGTATACACCTCCCCCCCCCCCACACATATGTATATACATATATGTACATACATAGTGTGTGTGTGTGTTGTGTATATATGTACATGTATACATATGTACAGTATATTTATTCATTACTTAATAGTAATATACTTGCATTCAAGAAACTACATGTACTTTCAGCTGGCGCATCATAGTTTTGGCCCTGAACCCTCTTCCAGATAGAAACAATGCTAACATGGCTTGACCACTTTTCAAATTGCAGAATTCATCTCACTTCCGCTCAGACATCATATTTGCCTCCCCTCTTTCCAGTCCTTATAAACACATTACATGTATGATTTCATGTCAGTCTTTTTCTCCTACTGGACGAAGTAGCAGCGAAATTTTGGTCTTTTTCTCATAATTTTTGTATGTGTTGTTTGTTCTTGTGTGATCTTACGTTACCGTTGACAAAGGCCAGTTGGCCGAAGATTTGCGCCATCTTGTTTTGTTGTATTAAACATGCTTTCTGGTTCTGTGTTCATTGTTGTTCTGGTTCCTGTTTGCTTGAACGCGGGTGGTCGCACTTGTTTTGGATTTTATGATGTGTTTGTCATTACACTTTGATATGGTTGTTTGCATTTGTACTGCTCTTCTTCTTCTTCTTCTTCTTCTTCTTCTCTCTTCTCTTCTTCTTCTTCTTCTTCTTCTTCTTCTTCTTCTTCTTCTTCTTCTTCTTCTTCTTCTTCTTCTTCTTCTTCTTCTTCTTCTTCTTCTTCTTCTTCTTCTTTCTTCTTCTTCTTCTTCTTCTTCTTCTTCTTCTTCTTCTTCTTCTTCTTCTTCTTCTTCTTCTTCTTCTTCTTCTTCGCATTCTTCTTCTTCTTCTTCTTCTTCGCATTCTTCTTCTTCTTCTTCTTCTTCGCATTCTTCTTCTTCTTCTTCTCATTCTTCTTCGCATTCTTCTTCTTCTTTCCTTTTCGCATTCTTCTCTTCGCATTTCTTCTTCCTTCTTCTTCGCATTCTCTTCTTCGCATTCTTCTTCTTCGCATCTTCTTCTCTTCTTCGCATTCTTCTTCGCATTCTCTTCTTCTTCGCATTCTTCGCATTCTTCGCATTCTTCTTGCTTCTTTCGCATTCTTCGCATTCTTCGCATTCTTCTCCTCTTCTTCGCATTCTTCTTCGCATTCTTCTTCTCATTCTTCTTCGCATTCTTCTTCTTCGCATTCTTCTTCTTTCGCATTCTTCTTCTTCTTCGCATTTCTTCTTCGCATTCTTCTTCTTCGCATTCTTCTTCGCATTCTTCTTCGCATTCTTTTCTTCTTCGCATTCTTCTCTTCTTCGCATTCTTCCTTCTTCCATTCTTCTCTTCTTCGCATTCTTCTTCGCTTCTTCTTCTTCTTCGCATTTCTTCTTCTTCTTCGCATTCTTCTTCTTCTTCTTCTCGCATTCTTCTTCTTCTTCTTCGCATTTCTTCTCTTCGCATTCTTTCTTCTTCGCATTCTTCTTCTTCTTCCATTCTTCTTCTTCTTCTTCGCATTCTTCTTCTTCGCATTCTTCTTCTTCTTCGCATTCTTCTTCTCTTTCGCATTCTTCTTCTTCGCATTCTTCTTCTTCGCATTTCTTCTTCTTCTTCATTCTTCTTCTTCGCATTCTCTCCTTCTTCTTCGCATTCTTCTTCTCTTCTTCGCATTCTTCTTCTTCGCATTCTTCTTCGCATTCTTCTTCTTCTTCTTCGCATTCTTCTTTCTTCGCATTCTTCTTCTTCTTCTTCGTTCTTCTTCTTCGCATTCTTCGCATTCTTCTTTCTTCGAATTCTTCTTCTTCTTCTTCGCATTCTTCTTCTTCCTTCTTCTTCTTCTTCGTTCTTCTTCGCATTCTTCTTCTTCGCATTCTTCTTCTTCGCATTCTTCTTCTTCGCATTCTTCTTCTTCTTCGCATTCTTCTTCTTCGCATTCTTCTCTTCTTCTTCTTCTTCTTCGCTATTCTTCTTCTTCTTCTTTCGCATTCCTCTCTTCTCTCGTCCTCCTCTCTCGCGTCCTTTTCTTCTTCTTCTTCGTATTCTTCGCATTCTTCTTCTTCTTCTTCATCGCAATTCTTCTTCTTCTTCTTCTTTTCCTTCTTCTTTTCTTTTGTTCTTCTTTCTTTCTTTGATCTTCTTTCTTTCTATTCTTGTCTTGCTTTTCCTTTGTCTTCTTCTTTCTTCATTTTTCTTGTTTTTATTCTTTTCCTTTGTCTTCTTTCTTTCTTCTCATTTTTCTTCTTTTTATTCTTTTCCTTTGTCTTCTTCTTTCTCTCTCTCTCTTCTTTTCTCTCTTTCTTTCTAACCTCTGTCTTCGCATCTCTTTCTTTCTTTCTTTTGTCATTCTACTACTACTGTTCCTTGCATCACTTGTCCATTCACACAATGTTCTTACGAACAATGTCCTTTCCACAATTTCATAGAACACATGTCCATGTCACACAATTTCTGACACAATGTCTTCCACATGTCCATGTCACACATTTCATTGTCACACAATTTTCATGTCACACAATGTCCTGTCACACAATGTTCATAGACACATGTCCATGTCACTCATTTGTTTCATGATCTCATGTCTCATTCATCACAATTCATGTTACTACAATGTCATTCTACATGTCCATGTCCTCATATTCATGTCATCATGTTCTTGTCACTCAATGTTCATTCACACATTGTCCATGTCAACAATGTCCTTTGTCATCAATGTCTTCATTCCATTTTCATGTTTCATTCATTTCACATGTTTTTCATGTTCATTCCAATGTTCTTGTCATTATTATCTTTTCTGTCAATTCTGTTCTATTTCTTCATCACAATGTTCTTGTCTACTCATGTTCTGTCAATTTCATTCATCATGTTCATTTCTTCTTTTCACAATATGTGTCACACATGTTCATTCACAATGTTCTATGTCAACACAATGTCCATGTCACACAATGTGTCAACATACATGTCATTACACAATGTCATCCAAATCGTCACACAATGTCATGTCACACAATTCTTCAAAAACACAATGTCCATGTCACACATATGTCACAATGTCATCACACAATGTTCCATGTCACACACATGTTCATGTCACACAATGTCACAATAGTCAACACAAATGTCCATGTCAACAATGTCATCCAATGTCCATGTACACACAATGTCCATGTCACACAATGTCCATGTCACACAATGCTGTCACACATGTCACACAAATGTATCATGTCCAATTCACATTCAGACAATGTCCATGTCACACAAGTCCATGTCACAAATGTCATGTCACACAATGTCATGTCACACAATGTCCATGTCACACAATGTCATCACAATGTCAATTCAACAAATGCATGTCACAATGTCATGCACACAATGTTCATCATCACAATCACAAGTCTACATGTCCATGTCACACAATGTTCATGTCACACAATGTTCCCATGTCACACATCATGTCCACATGTCCATGCACACAATGTTCCATGTCACACAATGTCCATGTCACACACATGTCACACAATGTCACACAATGTCCATGTCACACAATGTCCATGTCACACAATGTCCATGTCACATAATGTCCATGTCACACAATGTCCTGTCACACAATGTCCATGTCACACAATGTCACACAATGTCCATGTCCACACAATGTCCATGTCACACAATGTCATGTCACACACAATGTCCATGTCACACAATGTCCATGTCACACAATGTCCTGTCACAAATGTCCATGTCACAAATGTCCATGTCACACAATGTCCATCACAATGTCCATGTCCACAATGTCCATGTCACACAATTCCATGTCCATCACAAATTCCATGTCACACATGTCAACAATGTCCATGTCCACAATGTCCATGTCACAATGTCCATGCACACATGTCCATGTCACAATGTCCATGTCACACAATGTCCATGTCACACAATATGTCACACAATGTCCATGTCACACAATGTCCATGTCACACAATGTCCATGTCACACAATGTCATCCACATGTCCACAATGTCCATGTCACACAATGTCACACAATGTCACACAATGTCGTCACAATGTCCATGTCACACATGTCCTGTCACAATAAATGTCCATGTCACAACATGTCCATGTCACACAATGTCCATGTCACACAATTCCATGTCCAATGTCACACAATGTCCATGCACAATGTCCATGCACACAATGTCCCATGTCACACAATGTCCATGTCACAATTCATGTCACACAATATTCACACAATGTCCATGTCACACAATGTCAGCACACAATGTCCATGTCACACAATGTCACACAATGTCCATGTCAACAATGTCCATGTCACAAAATGTCCATGTCACACAATGTCCATTCACACAATGTCCATGTACACACAATGTCACACAATGTCACACAATTCTGTCACCAATGTCATGTCACAATGTCCATGTCACACAATTCCTGTCACACAATGTCCATGTCACACAATGTCACACACAATGTCACACAATGTCACATTCCAATGTACAAATGTCCAATGTCCATCATCCATGTCCACAATTCAATGTCCACAATGCACACAATGTCATGTCACACAATGTCCATAGTCCAATGTCACAATGTCCATGTCACACAAATGTCCATGTCCACAATGTCACACAATTCCATTCAAAACATGTCACACAATGTCACACAATGTCACATCAAAGTCATGTCACACAATGTCCATGTCAACAATGTCACAAAATGTCCATGTCACAATGTCCAT
>CM060314.1:627971-710471 GCA_030674185.1 Monoplex corrugatus | reverse complement strand
AATAGAACAGGACATGGTGAACAGGATAAAACAGGTTACAATAGAACAGGACATGGTGAACAAGATAAAACAGGTTACAATAGAACAGGACATGGTGAACAAGATAAAACAGGTTACAATAGAACAGGACATGGTGAACAAGATAAAACAGGATACAGTAGAACAGGACATGGTGAACAGGATAAAACAGGTTACAATAGAACAGGACATGGTGAACAAGATAAAACAGGATACAGTAGAACAGGACATGGTGAACAAGATAAAACAGGATACAGTAGAACAGGACATGTGAACAGGATAAAACAGGATACAGTAGAACAGGACATGGTGAACAGGATCAAACAGGTTACAATAGAACAGGACATGGTGAACAAGATAAAACAGTTTACAATAGAACAGGACATGGTGAACAAGATAAAACAGTTTACAATAGAACAGGACATGGTGAACAAGATAAAACAGGATACAGTAGAACAGGACATGGTGAACAAGATAAAACAGGTTACAATAGAACAGGACATGGTGAACAAGATAAAACAGGTTACAATAGAACAGGACATGGTGAACAAGATAAAACAGGATACAGTAGAACAGGACATGGTGAACAGGATAAAACAGGTTACAATAGAACAGGATATGGTGAACAAGATAAAACAGGATACAGTAGAACAGGACATGTGAACAGGATAAAACAGGATACAGTAGAACAGGACATGGTGAACAGGATAAAAACAGGATACAGTAGAACAGGACATGGTGACCAAGATAAAACAGGATACAATAGAAGAGGACATGGTGAACAGGATAAAACAGGTTGCAATAGAACAGGATCGAATAAACACAACATGATAGAACAGATATGGATAGGACAGATAGAATGGAAAAGGATAGGACAGGAAAAATCTGAACAGGACAGAATAGAACAGAATAGGATAGGATGATGGGGAACAGGATAGAACAAAAGGGGGCAGAACACGAATGAACAGAACCGAATAGAACAGGACAGAACAGAATGGAATACAACAGGAACTATTAGAACAAACCAGGACAGGATAGAACAAAAACGGATAGAAAAGGATATAGAAAAGATAGAACAGAATAGAACACAATAGGTACAAGAGTAATAGAGCAGAATAGGACAGGACAGAACAGGTCAGGAACAGATAATAAAATACAACAGTCTGGAACATCAGAATAGAACAGTATTGTCCAAAACAGGACAGAAAACAGTGGAGCAGAACAGGATAGAATAGAGCAGGATAGAACACATTAGACCAGAACAGGATAGAATAGAGCAGGATAGAACACATTAGACCAGAACAGGATAGAATAGACCAGGATAGAACACATTAGACCAGAACAGGATAAAATAGAGCAGGATAGAACACATTAGACTAGAACAGGATAGAATAGAGCAGGATAGAACACATTAGACTGGAACAGGATAGAATAGACCAGGATAGAACACATTAGACTGGAACAGGATAGAATAGAGCAGGATAGAACACATTAGACTAGAACAGGATAGAATAGAGCAGGATAGAACACATTAGACTGGAACAGTTTAGAATAGAGCAGGATAGAACACATTAGACCAGAACAGGATAGACAAGAACAAGATAGAACACATTAGACTGGAACAGGATAGACAAGAACAAGATAGAACACATTAGACCGGAACAGGATAGAAAAGAACAAGATAGAACACATTAGACAAGAACAGGATAGAATAGAGCAGGATAGAACACATTAGACTAGAACAGGATAGAATAGAGCAGGATAGAACACATTAGACTGGGAACAGTTTAGAATAGACCAGGATAGAACACATTAGACTGGAACAGGATAGAATAGAGCAGGATAGAACACATTAATAATAATAATAATAATAGTGAACATTTATGGCGCTTAATCTAAAAAAAGCCCTAAGCGCTTACAGTAAACACACACACACACGCACACACAACACACGCACACGCACGCACACACACACACACACACACACACACACACACACACACACACACACACACACCCGCACACACACACACACACACACACACACACACACACACACCCGCACAACACACACACACACACACACACACACACACACACACACACACACACACACACACACCACACACCCGCACACACACACACACGCGCGCGGGCACAGATTTCAAGGTGGCAGCTGAAGTAAGAGTACAGAACTACAGGCTAGGATTTAAAAAGAGTGGTTTTTAGACTGGACTTAAACGAAGAAAGGGTACAGGTAGAGCGGAGAGGAAAGGGAAGTTTGTTCCAAATAGAGGGGGCCTGATAAGAAAAAGCACGTTCACCAAGAGTTTTGTTGCGGAAGCGTGGGATTCTAAATAGGTGGGCATTAGACTAGAACAGGATAGAATAGAGCAGGATAGAACACATTAGACTGGAACAGTTTAGAATAGAGCAGGATAGAACACATTAGACCAGAACAGGATAGAAAAGAACAGATAAACACATTAGACTGGAACAGGATAGAATAGAGCAGGATAGAACACATTAGACGAACAGGATAGAATAGAGCGGGATAGAACACATTAGACCAGAACAGGATAGAATAGAGCAGGATAGAACACATTAGACCAGAACAGGATAGAAAAGAACAAGATAGAACACATTAGACCAGAACAGGATAGACAAGAACAAGATAGAACACATTAGACTAGAACAGGATAGAACAAAACAGCGTATACAGTAGACTAGAACAGGAGAACGGGACTATGGTGATGTGTGGTAATATTAGTACAGGTATGAAATATTAGACGTAAGTGGTGGGATAATATAGTACTGTAGCGGTGGTAATATAGTACTGGTAGTGGTGAAATTAGACTGTATGTGGATGATAATATTAGTACGGTAGTTGTGAAATAGACTGTAGTGGGGTGAACATATAGTAACTGGTATGGTGGTGATAATATAGTACTGATGGTGGTGGTAATATTAGTACTGGTAGTGGTGGTGATAATATTAGTACTGGTAGTGGTGGTGATAATATTAGTACTGGTAGTGGTGGTGGTAATATTAGTACTGGTAGTGGTGGTGATAATATTAGTACTGGTAGTGGTGGTGGTAATATTAGTACTGGTAGTGGTGGTGTAATATTAGTACTGGTAGTGGTGGTGGATAATATTAGTACTGGTAGTGGTGGTGGTAATATTAGTACTGGTAGTGGTGGTGGTAATATTAGTACTGGTAATGGTGGTGGTAATATTAGTACTGGTAGTGGTGGTGGTAATATTAGTACTGGTAATGGTGGATGGTAATATTAGTACTGGTAATGGTGATGGCAATATTAGTACTGGTAATGGTGATGGTAATATTAGTACTGGTAGTGGTGGTGTAATATTAGTACTGGTAATGGTGTGGTAATATTAGTACTGGTAGGGGTGGTAATATTAGTACTGGTTGTGGTGGTGGTAATATTAGTACTGGTAGTGGTGGTGGTAATATTAGTACTGGTAGTGGTGGTGGTAATAACGCAGCCCCCCGATTACCTGTCAAGCCTACTTGAGATCTATGTTCCCTCACGTACCCTCCGCTCTGCCTCCGATCCTCTGACTTTTCGCTTTCCACGCACTAAGCTCAATACCTATGGTCCACGAGCCTTCTCTGTTTCTGGTCCACTCTCCTGGAACAAACTTCCTCTCTCAGTCCGTCAGCAACCTACTTTTGTCTCCTTCAAGTCCGCTCTCAAAACTCACCTTTTCTCCTCGCATAAAATCCTAACCTCACTCAACCCCCCCCCCTCCCCCCTCTGCAGCCTGTCTCCGTTCGGAGGGGAATCACATGGTTATAATATATAATTGTATATGCTATGCTCTCTATAATTTTCCATTGCTTTTATTCTTGCTTTTATTCTTTCTCCCCATTTATAGCCATGCCTGTGTGTGTGTGTGTGTGTGTGTGTGTGTGTGTGTGTGTGCGTGTGTGTGCGTGCGTGTATGTGCGTGCGTGCGTGCGTGCGTGCGTGCGTGCGTGGTGTGTGTGTCTGCTTCAGCGATTAGATTTGATTTTATCAAGATTTTGCGCTATATAAATATTGTAATTATTATTATTATTTTTAATATTAGTACTGGTAGTGGTGGTGGTAATATTAGTACTGGTAGTGGTGGTGGTAATATTAGTACTGGTAGTGGTGGTAATATTAGTACTGGTAGTGGTGGTAATATTAGTACTGGTAATGGTGGTGGTAATATTAGTACTGGTTATGGTGGTGGTAATATTAGTACTGGTTGGGGGTGGTAATATTAGTACTGGTAGTGGTGGTGGTAATATTAGTACTGGTAGTGGTGGTGGGAATATTAGTACTGGTGTGGTGGTGATATTAGTACTGGTTGTGGTGGTGGTAATATTAGTACTGGTTTGGTGGTAATATTAGTACTGGTTGTGGTGGTAATATTAGTACTGGTAGTGGTGGTGGTAATATTAGTACTGGTTGTGGTGGTGGTAATATTAGTACTGGTTATGGTGGTGGTAATATTAGTACTGGTTGTGGTGGTAATATTAGTACTGGTAGTGGTGGTAATATTAGTACTGGTAGTGGTGGTAATATTAGTACTGGTAATGGTGATGGTAATATAAGTACTGGTTATGGTGGTGGTAATATTAGTACTGGTAGTGGTGGTGGTAATATTAGTACTGGTAGTGGTGGTGGTAATATTAGTACTGGTAGTGGTGGTAATATTAGTACTGGTAATGGTGATGGTAATATTAGTACTGGTTATGGTGGTGGTAATATTAGTACTGGTTGTGGTGGTGGTAATATTAGTACTGGTAGTGGTGGTGGTAATATTAGTACTGGTAATGGTGGTGGTAATATTAGTACTGGTAGTGGTGGTGGTAATATTAGTACTGGTAGTGGTGGTGGTAATATTAGTACTGGTAGTGGTGGTGGTAATATTAGTACTGGTAGTGGTGGTGGTAATATTAGTACTGGTAGTGGTGGTGGTAATATTAGTACTGGTAATGGTGGTGGTAATATTAGTACTGGTAATGGTGGTGGTAATATTAGTACTGGTAATGGTGGTGGTAATATTAGTACTGGTAGTGGTGGTGGTAATATTAGTACTGGTAATGGTGGTGGTAATATTAGTACTGGTAGTGGTGGTGGTGATATTAGTACTGGTAGTGGTGGTGGTGGTAATATTAGTACTGGTAGTGGTGGTAATATTAGTACTGGTAGTGGTGGTAATATTAGTACTGGTAGTGGTGGTAATATTAGTACTGGTAGTGGTGGTGGTAGTATTAGTACTAGTTGTGGTGGTGGTAATATTAGTACTGGTAGTGGTGGTGGTAATATTAGTACTAGTTGTGGTGGTGGTAATATTAGTACTGGTAGTGGTGGTGGTAATATTAGTACTGGTGGTGGTGGTGATAATATTAGTACTGGTAGTGGTGGTGGTAATATTAGTACTGGTAGTGGTGGTGGTGATATTAGTACTGGTAGTGGTGGTGATAATATTAGTACTGGTAGTGGTGGTGATAATATTAGTACTGGTAGTGGTGGTAATATTAGATGCAGGGATATTTTACCGACACGGATAAACAGTTGAGTTAGCCAGCATTCCAGTCTAATGCTACGTTTGGTGGGGAACTACAAGACCCAAGAGGCACTGCCTGCTGTGGGTGCAACTCTCTGAACTTTGGCTGAATATTGTGAGGAGCTGAATTATATAAATTTGGGACCAGAATTTTAAAATAATAATTGTGTGCTTCCTGTTGTGTTGCTTTTAGTTTTATTCTCTCCCCCCTCTCTTTTTCCCTCCCTCTCTCTCTTTCTTTCTCTCTCTTTCTTTCTCTCTCTCACTCTCTGTGTTCCCTACCTACCAAGATACATAACTAACTGAGCACTAACTGAACACACCTTACACACACACATCTACTTACTTACCTGCCTACCTATTTACCTGCCTACCTATTTACCTGTGTACTTTGTTTCTGTCTACTTGTGCCGTTAAGCGTGGAAGGGAGATGCAGCTTTTGGACGTGGCCTGATGGGTAGCCTCTGCTCTCGTTAGCTTGAGTCTTTCAGTTGTTTCTTTCACACTTTCTGTACAACTTTCCCTACAACGCCCCTTCCTTAGGATCCACGCCTTTTGTTATAAGCTTTGTATGCTGGCTGTTCGCTTGGAAGCCTCATGAGGTGACCGAACCATATCAGCCTCTTGTTTTTCTATATGTTCTAGATATGGCGCAGTCCACTCGGTGTCTCTAATCTTCATCTCTGACCTTGTCTAGACGTGTGACATTTATTGTCTTTCTGAGACACCTCATCTCACAAGCTGTTATTTTGCTTTCTTGTCTTTGGTTAAGTGTCTGTTTCGTTCTTTCTACAGCCAACTCGGAAGACAGGGCAATGCTTCTACGTCTTTACTCGTCACTGTCTGATTCTCAACTGACTACAGTATATATATACAGTTCACAGTGAACAGCAATCAGTTATCATTTAAACGAATATCATGCCGTGCTGCTATCCGCACGCTGTTTACTGTTAACACACGTCACATCTCCCTTTGTTTAAGGAAACAAAATCAATTCATCATTTTTCCTATCTTTCAGTCCATACGAAATAAATGTGTTTCCTACCTTTATCACAACATTAACTTAACAAACACTCATTCTCACGCACAGGGCCCAATCATTCATTCACCATTATGTCCATATTTCGCAATGCTTTCAGTTTATCTGATTGTGATAGAGTCTTCAGTTTCATTCATATTTCAGGAAATCTGGCCTTTTGCTTTGTCTTCCATATCTTGTTCTGTAAGGAGAACTATCTGGTTCGGGTTGTCCTGTCCTTGTTTGTTTGATAACTTCATCTGGCTCCTTGATGCTGGTTGTCTCAGACATTTTGATGACTGGTGACTGATCAGATGAGTTGTCACGGACAGATGATGCTGGCGTCCTGACATCTGTTCCAGTTCCAGTTTTCTTGTTATCTTCCAGCATCTGTTTTGATGGAATGATGATTTGCTGTTGCTTGCCCGATGTGTCGCTTTCCTGATGTCTTCCAGAAATCATCCTTCTCTGGACAAGTCGTTGAGGGTTGATTGTCTGCTGAAGCTCCGTTTGTGTTGTGTCTCGTAGCTGACGACGATTCCTTCTGTACTGACGTCCGTCCTCTGTGCGAATGTCGTATGACCGGACGTTCACCTGTTGGTCTACTTTGGCACTGATCCACTTTTTGGATCCTGGAGGTTGGAATTTCACAATCTGTCCCGGACTCAGTTCTGTCAGCTCTACTGCGCTTCTGTTGTAGTAGTGCGCTTGCTTCAGTTTCCTTTTCTCAAGTTCTTTCTTGATTGGTACAACTGTAGGTTGGAGTAATGTCTTTGACGTCGGCACTTGTGTTCGTGTTCTTCTGCCGAACAGTCTCTGAGCAGGCGAACTGTTTACAGTCTCTGTCGGGATGTTTCTCAGCTCAAGTAAAGCGAGGAAGGGATCTTGATTGTTGTGTTCTGCTTTCTTCATGCACGTCTTTGCAGCCTTCACCGCGCTCTCTGCTTTTTCATTGGACTGAGGGTAGTGTGGTGAGCTTGTTACGTGTTCAAACCCATATGTTTTTCTGAACTTTTCAAACTGGTTTGATGTGAATTGTGTTCCACAGTCTGTTGTCAGGCGTTCTGGTATTCCGTGTCTTGCCAAGTGTCTCTTCAGACAGATGATGACCTCTTTGGATTCTCTTGTTTGTAACCGATCAATCTCAAAGAAATCAGAGTAGTGATCGACCGTGACCAGGTATTCATTGCCATTATGTTCAAAGATGTCACAAGCGATGTGTTGCCAGGGCAGGTCAGGGATCTCTGTACTGATAAGTGGTTCCTTCTGCTGACCACGTTGGTATGTGTTACAGGCGCTGCATGTTTTGACAAAATCTTCAATGTCCATGTTCATCCTGGGCCAGTAGACTACCTCACGTGCTCTTCTTATGCAGCTCTGAATTCCTGAGTGGCTTGCATGAAGTTTCTCAAGGATGTCTGCTCTTTCGCTTTCAGGTACAATTACTCTGTGGCTTTTGAAGACAAGTCCGTTGTGGACTGACAGTTCCTCCCTGAAAGGAAAGTATTGTTGTAACTGTAATGAAAGTTGTTGTTTCTCCTCTGGCCAGCCTTGTAGAATGACAGCTTTCATGGTTTTCATGGTTGCATCTTCCTGAGTTGCTTGCTGCAGACTGTTCAGTCTCTCTTGGCTGATGGCCAGTTCTTGCAATGAGTCTGTTTTCTCCAGGTCTGTGAGGAAAACGGCTTCCTTGTGGGTGACTTGCTGTTCCGCTTTTCCACAGACTGCTCTGCTGAGGGTGTCAGCCAGGTGCATCTCAGATCCACGCTTGTACACTACCGTGTACCTGAACTTCTGAGTTCTGAGTAGCATCCTCTGAATCCTCTTAGGTGCTGAGAGCAGGCTCTTCTTGTGAATGGTCTCTAGTGGTTTGTGGTCGGTCTCCACCAGGATGTCTCTTCCATAGACGTATCTCTCAAACCTTTCCAGACCGAAGAGTATTGCCAACATCTCCTTTTCTATTTGAGCATAGCTTTTTTTCTGTCTCGGTCAAGGCTCGTGATGCGTACTCAATCGGTTGACCATCCTGCATGAGACAAGCTCCAAGTCCAAACTATGAAGCATCACATGTAGGGTGGTTGTACGCTTTCCTGAAGAGTCAAAGTAGCGAAGTACCGGTGGCTCAGAGAGTATCTTCTTCACTTTCTTCAGGGCTTCTCCGTGGACGTCTTCATCCCATCTGAAGTGGACGTCTTTTTTGACCAGTTCTCTGAGTGGTGCTGCTGCCTCAGATAGGTTTGGTGCAAATTTCTGAAGGTATCCGACAAGACCGAGTAGTCTCTGCACAGCTGCTTTGTCTTCTGGCACTGGGAGTTGTTGGACAGCGTCCAATTTCTTTGGGTCGGCTTTCAAGCCTTCTCTTGAGAAAATGTGTCCCAAATATGAGATCTCTGTTCGTTTCATCTCAACCTTCTCCTTGTTGAGTTTGATTCCAGTCTCTCGGCATCGTTGTAACAAACGGTTCAGGTTGGTATCATGAACTTGTGCTCCTGCTTCGTCGGTTGGTCCTCTGCCAAAAACAAAGATGTCATCATGAACCGCCACCACGCCTGGCAGTCCTGCCAGAGCGATGTCAATCCTCCTCTGGAATTCTTCTGGGGCTGGCGAAATACCAAAGGGCATTCGTTTCCATCGGTATTTGCCAAAAGGCGTCTCAAATGTTGTCAGGTAGCTGCTGTCTTCGTCCAGTACAACGTGCCAAAACCCGTTTTTCGCGTCCAGGTGTGTGAAGTATTTTGCATCTTTGAGGAGAGACAGTACGTCATCAATGGTTGGCATGGAGTACTCGTTTCTCCTGAGGGCTTTGTTCAGTGGCTTAGGGTCGATGCACAGTCTGACTTTCCCATTGCTCTTTGTTGTTACGACCAAACTGCTTATCCACTCCGTTGGCGTGTCTACTTTAGTGACCACGTCCAGTTTTTTCAACCTCTTCAGCTCGTCCTTCACTTTCTCTTGCACTGCTATCGGCCACTTTCTGCAAGGCATCTTCACTGGAACAATACTGGGGTCTGTTTCTAGGTGTAATTTCCCTTCTAGTTTTCCTTCTCCTTCAAAGACATCGTTGTACTTTGTGAGCATATCTTTTGCATTTTCCTCCTCTTTCTGATTCGCCGCTATCGTTGCAATGTTCTCTTCATTGATCGTCAACAATTGCATGTGCTGTACAGCTTTCAGTCCCAGTACTGGCCTACAGTCCGTTTTGGTGATCGCGAAGTTGACTTTGTATTTCCTTCTGTTCTTGGGGTTTTTCACTCGCAGCACTATCTCCCCCACAGGCTTCATTTCTGTTCCGTTGAACATCACCAGCTTCTTCTTCGTCTCTTGCAGGTCAGACTTTCTTTCATCTCCTGTGACTTCTCTGTACAGGCTCTCAGACATCACGTTTTTTGTTGCACCTGTGTCAAGAAGAAATGTTACCGGCATCTCATTTATCAGTATTTTTGCTCGTATGTTTCTCTCCTTTTTTCTGGTTTTGTCTTCGATCCCGAGGATTTCATTATCGCTTTCAGTGTCAGTCTCTTCTTCTTCGAAGTGCCGAATCTTGTTTTCTTTTGATTTTTCTTGGGTTTTCTGCAGCATGAAGCAAAGTGATTATTTCCTCCACAAGCTTTGCATTTTCTTCCAAATGCTGGACATTTCTCCTTTGCTCTTGGGTGCTTTCCACCACAATATCCGCATTTCTCTCTGTACTCTGGTTTGTTTCCTTTGCTATACTGCTTTGCTGTCTTCTTTTTGAAAGCTTGGACTTCCTGCGTGTCCTGCGTTTTTCTCATCATTTGGAAGGTTTGATGTTGACTTGATTCATGCGCTCTGCACATATCAATACATGCAGTCAACGTCAGCTGTCGCTCTTCCAGTAATTTTGATCGCAGAGTCTCGTCATGTACACCCAGTACGATTTGATCTCTCAACAGTCTGTCTTCCAGTGTACCATAGTTACAGGTCTTGATCAGTCTCCGCAGTTCTGCTACAAACTGTTCGATAGATTCTCCTGCTGCTTGATGTCTGCAGTTGAATCTGAATGCTTCGTAAGTTTCATTGGTTGAACCCACACAGTATTCTTCGAATTTCTGCAGAACGGTGTCAATGTCATTTCTTTCAGCTTCATTAGCAAATGCCAATCCTTCATAGATGTCCATAGCATCCAGCCCGATGCAAGAAAGAAAAACTGCTGTTCTGTATGTTGAGTCTTCTTCTGTCTGTGTTGTCACAATTTCATAGCTGTCCCAAAGCCTCTTGAATTTCCTCCAGCTGCTCTGCAGGTTTCCTCCATTCACATCAAGTTTAGGAGGCAAGGGCATCTTGGCATGTCGTCGACTGGCTTTTCTCTCATCTTGTTCATCTTCCATGGTTGAACTTTAGTCTTCAATATTCTGGATTTTTGTTGGAGTTCGTAATCACGATTCTGACACCACGTTTCGTTCTTTCTACTGCCAACTCGGAAGACAGGGCAATGCTTCTACGTCTTTACTCGTCACTGTCTGATTCTCAACTGACTACAGTATATATACATATCACAGTGAACAGCAATCAGTTATCATTTAAACGAATATCATGCCGTGCTGCTATCCGCACGCTGTTTACTGTTAACACACGTCACAGTGTCCGTGTCTGGCACTGATAGCAAGGCGTTGTGCATGAAACTAGAGCTTTTTAGTTGACGCTTTATATCCATGTCTATGTGTGGATGTCATAACAGCTGATAAGTCACTGCATTTGCTTTCTGGACTCTTGTTTCGATTTCCATATCCAAGATTGCCATTCTACGTAAAGATGCTTCGTAAATATCTAAATTCTTCAACTTATTTCAGTTTCACGTTGTTGACCTGTAATTCCACTTTGCCTGGGCCTCTACTCACCTTCATAACTTTTGTTTTAAACAGGCTGATTTTCATGTTGTAATCTTCACAGCTTGCATTCAAGATACTGACGTGTTCCTGTAACTCTTTTGCATCTTCATTAATTAGGTCTTGGTCACCAGCAAAATTCAACAGGTTTCAAGATTTGGATTTGTGATCATGTCCATGTGAATAATGAACAACAGAGGGGACAAAACAAACCTTGGCGCACTCCTGTTTTTACATCAAACCTGTTACAGTGGCCGTCTGGTGTTCTCAATGCACTTTGACTGTGTTGGTACATCGCCATGACATTCTCTAGTAACTGTCCTTGAACGCTGTAGATATCTAGAAGTGCACACAGCATATGTCTCTTTACTCTATCGAAGGCAATACCATGTTTAGCTCTTTGTTATGCTCAATGGTCCTCTCGGACCTCTGTCTAAGGACAAAGATTGCATACGTACATCCTCTTCCTTTCCTACATCCAAACTGTGCTCACTCAGGGTTCTACGTTAAGTCTAATTCTCTGTTCCAGTACTTAAGCATACATTTTCTCCTAGTGGCTGAGAAGTGAGACGGCCCCGTATGTCTTACAATCTCTCTTATCTCCTTTTTTCTTCCACAGAGATATGACAATTGATTTCTGCCAGTCATCAGGGATATGACAATTGCTTTCTGCCAGTCATCAGGGATATGACAATTGATTTCTGCCAGTCATCAGGGATATGACAATTGATTTCTGCCAGTCATCAGGGACATGACAATTGATTTCTGCCAGTCATCAGGGATATGACAATTGATTTCTGCCAGTCATCAGGGATATGACAATTGATTTCTGCCAGTCATCAGGGATATGACAATTGATTTCTGCCAGTCCATCAGGGACATTATCTTTCCATGCCTGATTGACGGTCCTATGAATCCACGCTATGCCAGTCTCTCCGTATGCTTTGATAACCTCAGTTTAATTATTTGATCTGGTCCGGCTGCTTTATCTGTGGGGATTGATCTTACTGCTTTATCTGTGGGGATTGATCTTACTGCTTTATCTGTGGGGATTGATCTTACTGCTTTATCTGTGGGGATTGATCTTACTGCTTTATCTGTGGGGATTGATCTTACTGCTTTATCTGTGGGGATTGATCTTACTGCTTTATCTGTGGGGATTGATCTTACTGCTTTATCTGTGGGGATTGATCTTACTGCTTTATCTGTGGGGATTGATCTTACTGCTTTATATGTGGGGATTGATCTTACTGCTTTATCTGTGGGGATTGATCTTACTGCTTCCTGGATTTCACTTTTGAGTGTGTCAGGCTCCTCTCCATCACATTGTTTTGACTTAAAGAATGCAAGATTTTCTTGTTCATGTGTTGGGTTCAACAGATCCTGGAAATATTCTTTCCATCTCTCTTTGATTTTGTTTGGGTCAAAAAGTGGGTTTCCTTCTTTATCACTTATAATGGTGGTTGGGTTTAATGGCTCGTCCCTCAGCCTCATGCTTTGGACACTTTTATAAAATGTTCGTGGTGCCGCCCACAAAGTTGTGTCAGATGTTCGCCATAATTCTTCCAAGTTTCATACTTAGCGGCTTTGACTTTTCTCTTTGCTTCTCTTCTTGCTTTTCTACAGACCATGAAGTCTTCTTTCTTTTTAGATTTCACCCACATTTTGTATAGTATCTTATACACCTGTGTACAGGTGGTCAAGGTGAGTGTCCAAGCGGCTGGCAACAATGGTCAGACAGGTGTTACTTGCTTCAGCAGACCGCTGTGGAGCATTCAGCAGCTGTGGCCTTCTGTGATCTCTACAATGCTTCCCTCGTGTCCATTGGCTCCATGGAGGAATACGTAAGTTAGTTCCATGGAGCAATACGTAAGTGTTGTGTTTGTTAGCTCCATGGAATATTACGTAAGTGTTGTGTTTGTTAGCTCCATGGAATATTACGTAAGTGTTGTGTTTGTTAGCTCCATGGAATATTACGTAAGTGTTGTGTTTGTTAGCTCCATGGAATATTACGTAAGTGTTGTGTTTGTTAGCTCCATGGAATATTACGTAAGTGTTGTGTTTGTTAGCTCCATGGAATATTACGTAAGTGTTGTGTTTGTTAGCTCCATGGAATATTACGTAAGTGTTGTGTTTGTTAGCTCCATGGAATATTACGTAAGTGTTGTGTTTGTTAGCTCCATGGAATATTACGTAAGTGTTGTATTTGTTAGCTGCATGGAATAATACGTAAGTGTTGTGTTTGTTAGCTCCATGGAACAATATGTAAGTGTTGTATTTGTTAGTTGCATGGAATATTACGTAAGTGTTGTATTTGTTAGCTCCATGAAATAATACGTAAGTGTTGTATTTGTTAGCTGCATGGAATAATACGAAAGTATTGTATTTGTTAGCTGCATGGAATAATACGAAAGTATTGTATTTGTTAGCTCCATAGAACAATACGTAAGTGTTGTATTTGTTAGCTCCATGAAATAATACGTAAGTGTTGTATTTGTTAGCTGCATGGAATAATACGAAAGTGTTGTATTTGTTAGCTGCATGGAATAATACGAAAGTATTGTATTTGTTAGCTCCATAGAACAATACGTAAGTGTTGTATTTGTTAGCTCCATGGAAGAATACATAAATGTTTTATCAGTTAGCTCCATGGAAAAATACGTTGGCGCTTTATATGTTAGCTCCATGGAGGATACGTAAGTGTCGTGTCAGCTAGCTCCATGGAGAAATACGTAAGTGTCGTGTCAGCTAGCTCCATGGAGAAATACGTAAAAGTGTCGTGTCAGCTAGCTCCATGGAGGTATACGTAAGTGTCGTGTCAGCTAGCTCCATGAAGAATACGTAAGTGTCGTGTCAGCTAGCTCCATGGAGAAATACGTAAGTGTCGTGTCAGCTAGCTCCATGGAGGTATACGTAAGTGTCGTGTCAGCTAGCTCCATGGAGAAATACGTAAGTGTCGTGTCAGCTAGCTCCATGGAGAAATACGTAAGTGTCGTGTCAGCTAGCTCCATGGAGGTATACGTAAGTGTCGTGTCAGCTAGCTCCATGGAGAAATACGTAAGTGTCGTGTCAGCTAGCTCCATGGAGGTATACGTAAGTGTCGCGTCAGCTAGCTCCTTGGAGGAATACGTAAGTGTCGTGTCAGCTAGCTCCATGGAGAAATACGTAAGTGTCGTGTCAGCTAGCTCCATGGAGGAATACGTAAGTGTCGTGTCAGCTAGCTCCATGGAGGAATACGTAAGTGTTGTGTCAGCTAGCTCCATGGAGGAATACGTAAGTGTCGTGTCAGCTAGCTCCATGGAGAAATACGTAAGTGTCGTGTCAGCTAGCTCCATGGAGGATATGTAAGTGTCGTGTCAGCTAGCTCCATGGAGAAATACGTAAGTGTCGTGTCAGCTAGCTCCATGGAGAATACGTAAGTGTCGTGTCAGCTAGCTCCATGGAGAAATACGTAAGTGTCGTGTCAGCTAGCTCCATGGAGGTATATGTAAGTGTCGTGTCAGCTAGCTCCATGGAGGAATACGTAAGTGTCGTGTCAGCTAGCTCCATGGAGAAATACGTAAGTGTCGTGTCAGCTAGCTCCATGGAGAAATACGTAAGTGTCGTGTCAGTTAGCTCCATGGAGAAATACGTAAGTGTCGTGTCAGCTAGCTCCATGGAGAAATACGTAAGTGTCGTGTCAGCTAGCTCCATGGAGAAATACGTAAGTGTCGTGTCAGCTAGCTCCATGGAGAAATACGTAAGTGTCGTGCAGTTAGCTCCATGGAGAAATACGTAATGTGTCGTGTCAGCTAGCTCCATGGAGGTATACGTAAGTGTCGTGTCAGCTAGCTCCATGGAGGAATACGTAAGTGTCGTGTCAGCTAGCTCCATGGAGAAATACGTAAGTGTCGTGTCAGCTCCATGGAGAAATACGTAAGTGTCGTGTCAGCTAGCTCCATGGAGAAATACGTGTATTTTGTCTTTGTTATATCAGTGGAGCAATGTGTATATGTTGCCATTAGCTCCTGATAGCAATGTGTGTGTGATGAATCTGTCAGATCCATACAGCATGTGTAAATGTTCTATTTGTTAGCTGATGGTGTGTAGCTATGGTGAGTGTGTCATGTGTCAGTGTGTTGTGTGTTCTATAATGTTGGTGTGTAGCTGTGGTCAGTGTGTCATGTGTACAATGTGTTGTGTGTTTCTATAATGTTGGTGTGTAGCTATGGTCAGTGTGTCATGTGTACAGTGTGTTGTGTGTTCTATAATGTTGGTGTGTAGCTATGGTCAGTGTGTCATGTGTCATGTGTACAGTGTGTTGTGTGTTCTATAATGTTGGTGTGTAGCTGTGGTCAGTGTGTCATGTGTACAATGTGTTGTGTGTTCTATAATGTTGGTGTGTAGCTGTGGTCAGTGTGTCATGTGTACAATGTGTTGTGTGTTCTATAATGTTGGTGTGTAGCTATGGTCAGTGTCATGTGTACAGTGCGTTGTGTGTTCTATAATGTTGGTGTGTAGCTATGGTCAGTGTGCCATGTGTCATGTGTGTTGTGTGTTCTATAATGATGGTGTGTAGCTATGGTCAGTGTGTCATGTGTCATGTGTGTTGTGTGTTCTATAATGTTGGTGTGTAGCTATGGTCAGTGTGTCATGTGTCATGTGTACAATGTGTTGTATGTTCTATAATGTTGGTGTGTAGCTATGGTCAGTGTGTCATGTGTATAGTGTGTTGTGTGTTCTATAATGTTGGTGTATAGCTATGGTCAGTGTGTCATGTGTCATGTGTGTTGTGTGTATTCTATAATGATGGTGTGTAGCTATGGTCAGTGTGTCATGTGTCATGTGTACAATGTGTTGTGTGTTCTAATAATAATAATAATAATAATATATTTTATTTATATAGCGCAAAATCTTGATAAAATCAAATCTAAGCGCTGAGCGTATACATGCATACATACCTACATACATATGAGCGTATACATGCATACATGCATGCTTACATACTTACATACATAAATCTAAGCTGAGCGTATACATGCATACATACATACATACATAAATCTAAGCGTATACATACATACATACATACATACATACATACATACATACATACATACATACATACATACATACGTACGCACATGCATACATAATAATTACAATATTTATATAGCGCAAATCTCGACAAAATCAAATCCAAGCGCCGAAAAGACACACACGCACACACGCACGCACGCACACACACGCACACACACACAACACACACACACACACACACACACACACACACACACACACACACACACACACACATGCATGGCCACAATTGGGGGAGAAAAGAATAAAAGCAATAAAAGCAAGAATAAAACCAATGGAAAACCACAGAGAGCACATCATATACAATTATATATTAAAACAAACTGATTCCCCTCCGAGCGGAGACAGGCTGCAGAGGGGGGTTGAGTGAGGTTAGGATTTTATGCCGAGGAGAAAAGGTGAGTTTTGAGAGCGGACTTGAAGGAGGCAAAAGTAGGTTGCTGACGGACTGAGAGAGGAAGTTTGTTCCAGGAGAGTGGACCAGAAACAGAGAAGGCTCGTGGACCATAGGTATTGAGCTTAGTGCGTGGAAAGCGAAAAGTCAGAGGATCGGAGGCAGAGCGGAGGGTACGTGAGGGAAGATAGATCTCAAGTAGGCTTGACAGGTAATCGGGAGCTGCGTTATTGAGGCTTTTGTAGCACATGGTGTCTAGTTTGTACTCTATGCGCTTTGATACAGGGAGCCAGTGAAGTTGTGCCAGGAGAGGAGATATGTGGTCAGCTTTTTTCTTTTTGAGTACAAGGCGTACAGCATTGTTTTGAATGCGCTGTAGGATGTGAATGGTGGAGGCAGGAAGACCAGACAGGAGTGAATTGCAATAGTCAATGCGAGACATTATAATGTTGGTGTGTAGCTATGGTCAGTGTGTCATGTGTATAGTGTGTTGTGTGTTCCATAATGTTGGTGTGTAGCTATGGTCAGTATGTCATGTGTACAATGTGTTGTGTGTTCTATAATGTTGGTGTGTAGCTATGGTCAGTGTGTCAAGTGTTATAGTGTGTTGTGTGCTTTATAATTGTTGTGTAATAATAATAATTACAATATTTATATAGCGCAAAATCTTGATAAAATCAAATCTAAGCGCTGAAGCAGACACACACGTAAGCACGCACGCACGCACACACACGCACGCACACACACACACACACACACACACACACACACACGCATGGCTATAAATGGGGAGAAAGAATAAAAGCAATAAAAGCAAGAATAAAAGCAATGGAAAATTATAGAGAGCATAGCATATACAATTATATATTATAACCATGTGATTCCCTCCGAGCGGAGACAGGCTGCAGAGGGGGGGGGGGGGGGGGGGTTGAGTGAGGTTAGGATTTTATGCGGAGGAGAAAAGGTGAGTTTTGAGAGCGGACTTGAAGGAGACAAAAGTAGGTTGCTGACGGACTGAGAGAGGAAGTTTGTTCCAGGAGAGTGGACCAGAAACAGAGAAGGCTCGTGGACCATAGGTATTGAGCAGCGATGATCAGTGTGTCATGTGTCTTGTGTCATGTGTCATGTGTGTAGTTACCGTCAGTGTGTCATGTGTCATTTGTGCAGTGTGTTGTGTGCTCTACAATGTTGGTGTGTAGCTATGGTTAGTATGTCATGTGTCATATGTTATGTATACAGTAAATTGTGTACTCGATGATGATGTTGTGACACATGTCATTCATATGTAGCCAAGATTATTCCAGTGATAGGCCGACAAGAAGACGAAAAGCATTCTTACCAACAAATGCCCATCAATTAACATCAGGAAGTGAGTCCTTGAATGTTATATAGAACCGATAATGTTATACGGTTGTGAGGAGTGGACAGTCAACATGCAAACCCAGAACAAGATTGAGGCAGCCGAGATGTGGTTTCTAAGAGGAATGTTGAGAGTTCCATAAACAGCAAAGAAAACAAACGAGACAGTTTTGATGGAGGCAGACACAAGTAGATCATTCATAAGGAAGATTAGGAAAAGACAGGCAACATTTATAGGCCATTTTATGAGGAAAGGGGAATTGGGGCACCTGGTCACAACGGGAAAGCTGGAGGGAAAGAGAACACCAGGTAGACCCAGGGAAACATATTGGACGGACTTGCAGAGTGGCTGAGGACAGAGATTGTGGAAGATGTGCTTGTGGCAACAAGGGATAAATGCATATGAAGGGCCATGATCGCCAACGCCATGTAGCAAGGCACTTGATGATGATGAGGAGGCTGATGAAATACCTGTACAAAATATAGACTAGGTAAAACATAGTGTAGGTAGGGCCTCAGGACCTGGCCAGCTCATGGGTTTATGTGCAGGCTTAAGGCTTGTGCCATGGTCACCATACAAATGGCATCTGTGACGTTGGTGCATATGGAATTCGTTCCGAGCGCGGAGACGCCATCTTGAGAAAGTGAAACTGAAACTATATGTGGTTAGTGTGTCATATGGTGACATAATTCGTCGTGTTGTGCTGTCCTTATGGCTGCCAGCAGTATGTCCAGCTATGGTCAATGTGTCACCGTCACCGTCACCGTCACCTTCACCGTCACCGTCACCGTCACCGTCACCGATCCCTTAGACTGGCCGTCCGTTGGGGCGCCTCCGAAGACTTGACAACAACCTTTCTCCACTCCTCCCTGCTCTCCGCTTTCCTTACTGTATCCCTCAGCTCCAGGCCCGTCCACTCTCGAATATTATCTTCCCATCTCTTCTTTTGTCTGCCTCTTTTCCTTCCTCCCGAGAATGTGCCTTGCAGGATTGTCTTGGCAAGGCCGGATGATCGAGTGATGTGTCCATACCATGTTAGTTTCCGTCGTCTTACTAAGGTAAGGAATGAAGATGACAACAATGTGTATATAATTATAACAAATCATAACAATGCTTACAGCGTGTTGTGGACTCTGTCCTTATGGCTGCCATCAGTGTGTCCACTTATGGTCAATATGTATATAATCATAACAAATTATAACAATGCTTACAGCGTGTTGTGGGCTCTGTCCTTATGGCTGCCATCAGTGTGTCCACTTATGGTCAGTCTGTCAAGTACTGGACAGGTCTGCAGCACAATGGTCAAACATACACCTGGTCAGATGGAACTGTGTTTGCTCTGAAAAATATGTACGTATGTTTTGTTTGTTTGTCTGTCTCTCAGTCAATCTGCCCTTACATGTCTGGTTGTCTTTCTCGGTCTCTTTCTCTGCCTCTCTCTCTCTGTCTCTCTCTCTCTGTTTCTGTCTCTGTCTGTCTGTCTGTCTGTCTCTCTCTCTCTCTGTTTCTGTCTCTGTCTGTCTGTCTGTCTCTCTCTCACTCTCTGTGATGTCTCTCTTGCCTCTTTGACCTTGTGTCATATGGACGATCTACTGCATGGGTTGTGGTTTTATCCTTCCCGTTGTCTGACTATATTTGTATGTGGGCTGTTGCACACACTGATATTGTTCATTACTCTAACAATACACATCTGATTATATTTGTATGTGGGCTGTTGCACACACTGATATTGTTCATTACTCTCACAATACACATCTACTTATATTTGAATACATGTATGGTTAATGTGTCCGTTTTGATATGATCACTGTATGTGTGATTAAGATTTGTAATCTTACAAATGGAACAGCTTATGTCATGTATTTATAATTAATCAAACTTCATGTTCTTTCTAAATGCTTTTTCATACACGCTCGTGCGAGCACATACACATACATACATACACGATTTTAAGTAAGTGTATTCACTTTTATTTATTGGCGATCAAATGTCTTATTTTTGTCTTTGTTGTGATCTATCTTGTTTACATTTTAATTCTTTTGCAGCCATTCATTTTCTGTTGTTTTATAATCATTAGAAGAGTAACGGCAGATGTGTACATTGGCCTGTGTACTGGTTGCTCTTCCCTTAGAAATAATCTTCCATTTCATGTCATTCCATTTCATTTCTATCAAAACAGCGTCAGGGAGAGACGCTACACATTTAGAATGTGGCTTGGTGGTGTAATGTGTGTGCATGTGTGTGTGTGTGTGTGTGTGTGCGTGTGTGTGTGTGTATGTATGTGTGTGTGTGTGTGTGTGTGTGTGTGTGTGTGTGTGTGTGTGTGTGTGTGTGTGTGTGTGTGCTCGCGCGTGTGTGTGTGTGCTCGCGCGCGTGTGTGTGTTTGCGTGTGCGTATATGTGTTAAGTGTGTGTGCATTTGTGTGTGTGAGTATGTGTGTGTATTTGTGTGTGTGAGTATGTGTGCATGATTGTGCGCAAATGTATCTGTGTGTGTATGTTTGTGTGTGAGAGAGAGAGAGAGTGTGTGTGTATGTGTGTGTGTGTGTGTGTGTGTGTGTGTGTGAATCTCTCTCTCTCTCTCTCTCTCTCTCTCTCTCTCTCTCTCTCTCTCTCTCTCTCTCTCTGTGAGCGTGTACATGCACATTTGTGTGTCTGTTGATCGAATCGCGCGTAAACGTTGAGCACCTATTCAATTGTTCTGTGATGTGCTTATGCTTGCATACACGCTTCAGAGCGAACATGCACGTGTGTGTGTGTGTGTGTATGTGTGTGTGTGTGTGTGTGTGTGTGTGTGTGTGTGTGTGTGTGTGTGTGTGTGTGTGTGTGTGTGTGTGTGTGGCCTATATGTCTTTCGTTTACACAATTATGTTACCAAACCAACACGTCTTTCATTTATAGAAAGATGCAATCAAACTATCATGTCTTTCATTACACAAAGATGTTACCAAACCCATATGTCTTTTGTTTACACAAAGATGTTACCAACCCCACATGTCTTTTATGTACACAAAGATGTTACCAAACCCACATGTCTTTATGTACACAAAGATGTTACCAAACCCACATGTCTTTTATGTACACAAATATGTTACCAAACCCACATGTCTTTTATGTACACAAAGATGTTACCAAACCCACAGGTCTTTTATGTACACAAAGATGTTACCAAACCCACATGTCTTTTATGTACACAAAGATGTTACCAAACCCACATGTCTTTTATGTACAGAAAGATGTTACCCACATGTCTTTTATGTACAGAAAGATGTTACCAAATCCACATGTCTTTTATGTACACAAAGATGTTACCAAACCCACATGTCTTTTATGTACAGAAAGATGTTACCAAACCAGGGATCATTCCAGTGTGCCTCATGGAGCCCTGACACAGACAACATGCAGTTTGAACCCTGTGACACAATGTACAGACCCCTCTGTAAACGCTCCGCGTCTGTCGGTGAGATGGAAACCAAATAAACAAACAGTCAAATAAACAAACAGTCAAATAAACAAACAGTCAAATAAACAAACAGCAAATAAACAAACAATCAAATAAACAGTCAAATATACAAACAGTCAAATAAACAAACAGTCAAATAAACAAACAGCAAATAAACAAACAGTCAAATAAACAGTCAAAAAACAAACAGTCAAATAAACAAACAGTCAAATAAACAAACAGTCAAATAAACAAACAGTCAAATATACAAACAGTCAAATATACAAACAGTCAAATATACAAACAGTCAAATATACAAACAGTCAAATAAACAAACAGTCAAACAAACAAACAGCAAATAAACAAACAGTCAAATAAACAGTCAAATATACAAACAGCCAATAAACAAACAGTCAAATAAACAAACAATCAAACAATCAAACAAACAAACAGTCAAATCATTCAAACCCACCTCCCATTGTTATAATAATAAGAAGAATAACGGTAAACACCACCACCACCAATATTACTACAACTACTACTACTATTTCTGCTGCTACTACTGTTACTACTACTATTACTACTACTAATATATCATCATCATCAGGTGCCTTGCCGCATGGCGTTGGCGACCATGGACTTCCATCAGTCTCTATCTCTTGTTGCCTCAAGCATCTCTTCCACCCTCTCTGTCCTCAGCCACTCTGCAAGTCCGTCTAGTATCTTCTCCTTGGGTCTACCTGGTGCTCTCTTTCCCTCCAGCTTTCCCGTCCTGACCAGGTGCTCCAATTCCCCTTTCCTCATAAAATGGCCTACAACTGTTGCCTGTCTTTTCATAATCTTCCTTATGAACGATCTACTTGTGTCTGCCTCCATCAAGACTGTCTCATTTGTTTTCTTTGCTGTCCATGGAACTCTCAACATTCTTCTTAGAAACCACATCTCGACTGCCTCAGTCTTGTTCTGGCTTTGCATGTTGACTGTCCACGCCTCACAACCGTATATTAGTATTGGTTCTATATAACATTCAAGAACTCTCTTCCTGATGTTAATTGATAGGCATTTGTTGGTAAGAATGCTTTTCATCTTCTTGAATGCTGTTTTGGTGTGGCCGATTCTGCTGGATGATGATCGTTCCCAGGTATTTAAACTTATCAACCTGTCTCAAGGTTGTGCCGTTTGCTGTTATTTTGCATGAGGAGATTTCATGTTTGTTACTGATCACCATGACTTCAGCCTTCCTGATGTTTAGTTCCAACCCTTTACCTTTGCTTTCTATTTCTATTCATTTTGATCGCCCCTCCGAACCCACCACCTCCAAAGTCATCGATTTTCTGGACTGCTACGGCCTGGTTCAGTGCGTCCACGCTCCCACTCACATTCGTGGGCACACATTGGATAATATAATCCACAGGACTGACCAGACCATGGTGAGTTCCATCATCATCGACCACACCCTCCCATCTGACCATGTCTGCCTTGTTGCTGATCTTCATTTTTCCCGCCCTCCACCCCGCAAAACGTACATTCAAGCCAGACACCTTTCTGCAGTGGACATGACTGTCTTTGAGGCTGACCTTCAGTCTCTCTTATCTGCTTCCCCGCCAACCACACCTGATGACCTCAACTCCCTTCTCCTTGGGCTCCTGGATCGGTTCGCTCCTGCCTGTGGCCGCCTTGTTTCCAAGAGGCCACCATCACCTTGGTTCTCCTCCATTGGGCCTCAGCTGCAAGCGGCCAAGTGTGAAAGGCGCAGGGCCGAGAGACAGTGGCTCAAGTCTAGTCTGACTGTTCATAAGCAAATTTTTCAAACTGCCAACAAAATTGTCAATAGCCTCGTAGATGCCTCTAAATCAGCCTATTACAATGCTAAAATTCTTGCCTGTTCCACTTCCAAACAACTGTATAATATAACTAATACTCTTCTTGGCAAAACTGGCTCTTCTCCTCTTCCATCTCACCTGCCACCTTCTGATCTTCCACAGGCTTTCTCTGACTATTTTTTCAACAAGATTGCTAACCTCAGGCTTTCTCTCGATTCCACGATGAACACTCATGCTACATTTCCTGAACCCCCTTTCTCTGGAATCCCCCTTACTTTCTTCCAACCCGTTTCTGAGGACTTTATTAAGAAAATCATCATGAAATCTGGCATTAAAACCTGTGAACTCGACCCATTGCCAGCTTCTTTTCTCACCCATTGTCTCGATACTCTTCTCCCTCACATCACCAATATCATTAACCATTCCCTCTCAACTGGCTCCTTTCCTTCTTCTTTCAAGTCAGCAATTGTAAGACCTCTTCTAAAAAAGACGACTCTTGACCCTGAGAATTTGAAAAACTATAGACCTGTGTCAAATCTTCCTTTTCTTTCCAAGGTCTTAGAGAAAGTTGTTCTTGACCAGCTGTTAAACCACCTTCATTCCAATAACCTTGTCTATTCCCTTCAGTCTGCTTACCGTTCTGGACATAGTACCGAAACTGCTCTTCTCAAAATCTGCAACGACTTATTGACTACTCTCGACTCTAACAACGTATCACTTTTGACTCTCTTGGACCTATCTGCTGCCTTTGACACTATTGACCACTCTATCCTTCTCTCCCGTCTACATCACTCTTTTGGGCTCCATGATACTGTCTTGAACTGGTTTCATTCTTACATCACCAATCGTCTGCAAGTAGTTTCTGTCAATGGTCTTTCTTCTAATCCTTCCTGTCTGACTTACGGAGTGCCACAAGGATCTGTTCTGGGCCCCCTACTTTTCATTCTCTACACCTACCCTGTTTCCTCTATTGTCCAAGAACACCTGCTTCAGCATCATTCTTTCTCGGATGACAATCAGCTGTATGTCTCTGGGCCTCTCCCTGACCTTCCCATCATGATCCAGAAAACCCAATCTTGTGTAGCTGACCTGAAGGATTGGATGACTGAAAATAAACTGAAATTAAATGAAGAGAAATCCGAATTGATCTTGATCACCCCACCCAAACTCCAAAATCACCCCTCTCTTCCAACCTCTGTCACACTTGTTGACTCATCTATCCCTCTCTCCCATTTTGCCCGTAACCTTGGTGTAACTCTTGATCAAACCCTGTCCTTCCACCAGCATGTGAGCAACGTCTGTCGGACTTGTTTTCTTGAACTCCGCCGAATTGCTTCTATCCGCCACCTCCTCTCAGAAGACACGACAAAGGCTCTTGTCTGTGCATTTGTTCTATCCCGTCTCGATTACTGTAATGCTCTTTTTTCTGGTTCCCCTCTCATCTCATTAACAAACTTCAGAAAGTTCAAAATCATGCTGCCCGTCTCATCTTCCGCTCTTCAAAATGTTACGCCATTGCTCTGTTCTCTCCACTGGCTCCCTGTTCAGCAAAGAATATCCTACAAGATTGCCTGCCTCTGCTTCAAATCTATTGAGTCTTCCTGTCCTGAGTATCTCACCCATCTGTTACATCTCTACACGCCATCTCGAGCTTTGCGGTCCTCATCTGATACCCGTCTCTATAGTATCCCCATAGTCCGCACTAAAAGGTTTGGGCAGCGTTCTTTTTCCTATCAAGCTCCAACCATCTGGAATCAGTTACCTCGCTCTCTTAGATACTCACCTTCTCTGTCCACATTCAAACGCTCCCTCAAAACTCACCTGTTTCCCAAAACTGGTAATCTCTGCCCCCTTCCCCCCATGTAATGTAATGGTGACATTATAGTGTCTTAGTGTCAATGTGTCATTGTATTTGCATGTTATGCTGTGTGTGTGTTTGTGTGTGTGTGTGTGTGTTTGTGTGTGTGTAGGTGCTTCTGTGGGCGTGTGTGTGTGTGCTTGTGATTCTGGTTATATGTTTTGCCATTGTAAACGCCTAGGGCATTAATTTGATTAGGCGTACTAAATGTTCATAATAATAATAATAATAATAATAATTTCTAGTATATTCACAAGGTTTTGTAGGTCCCTTTCATTTTCTGCGTATCGAATGTTATCATTTTTCCTCTAACCTTTAATCCAGGGTCTTTCTCTAGGTTTCTCATGATGTTTTCACTGTAAAGTGAAAACAGATCTGGTGACAAAACACAACCCTGTCTGACTCCTCTTCTGATGTTTTGGAAAGAGCTATTCTCATTGCAGCTGTTTGTTCCCAATACATATTTCTGATTATTCGTAGATTTTTTCCATCAATATTGAGTCTTTCTAGTTGGTTGATTAATTCTTCATGTCTTACCCGATCGAAAGCCTTGGTACAATCAACAAAGCATAAATATAAATCCTTATTCATCTCGATTGACCTCTCTATGATAGTTCTTAGGATGTATATGGCATTAACTTTCCTTTTTCCCTTCTACAAATCCACACTGTTCATCTGCTATTTCTCGTTTGATTCTATTCCTTGTCCTCATCATGATTATTCTTAATAGGATTTTTGTTACATGACTCACTAAACTGATTGTGCGATGGAGTTCACATTATATAGCTTCTGTTTTCTTTGGAAGAGAATGAAAATTGATTTTGACATATTTTTGGGGATTTTTCCAGTGTCGTAAATTTCATTTAGGAGGACTGTTATTTTTTCAATACCAAATTCCTCCAGGGCTTCAATCATCTCTGTAATAATGTTGTCTGGTCCTGGGGCTTTTCCTGATTTCATCTTTTTCAGTGCTGCTCTAACTTCATCTTTCATAATGGGTGGTCCTTCAAAGTTCTTTCTTATAATGTGTTCTTCGTTTCTGTCATCTTCAAAAAGGTCTCCCCATCTCCTAATATTTTGTCTTTTTCCATGATAAGCGTACCATCTTTCGATTTTAAGCAACCAGTGATGTGCATGTCTTTTTCCGTGGACAATTTCTTCAATTCGTCTATACATACCCTGAGGATCCGTTTTGTGTCGGTCTTCTATTTCTTTGCATTTTGTTTTCAGCCAAGCTTCCTTAACTTCATTGCACCTATTCTTGATTTCTTTATTTATCTTTTTGTATATCTCCTCGTTTCTCTTTGCCTTCCTCCGTTCCTTGATCAAGCCTGAAATTTCTTTTGTCATCCAGTTCTTTTTTCTTTTGTATCTACTTCAGGGATTTCTTAACAAGCTTCATTTATCAACTTTGTCCACTGCTCAGACAGACACACCAGTGCCTGATGAACAAATCTTCACGCTTTGTTCATCAGGCACTGGTGTGTCTGTCTCAGCAGTGGACAAAGATACGACTAAAGAGTAATGACTACTACAGACATGACTAAAGAGTAATGACTACTACAGATATGACTAAAGAGTAATGACTACTACAGACATGACTAAAGAACAATGACTACTACAGACATGACTAAAGAACAATGACTACTACAGACATGATTAAAGAACAATGACTACTACAGACATGACTAAAGAACAATGACTACTACAGACATGACTAAACAACAATGACTACAACAGACATGAATAAAGTATAATGACTACTACAGACATGACTAAAGAGTAATGACTACTACAGATATGACTAAAGAACAATGACTACTACAGACATGACTAAAGAACAATGACTACTACAGACATGATTAAAGATCAATGGCTACTACAGACATGACTGAAGAACAATGACTACTACAGACATGACTAAAGAATAATGACTACTACAGACATGACTAAAGAAGAATAATGACGACTACAGACACGACTAAAGAACAATGACTACTACAGACATGACTAAAGAACAATGACTACTACAGACATGACTAAAGAAGAATAATGACTACTACAGACATGACTAAGAAGAATAATGACTACTACAGACATGACTAAAGAACAATGACTACTACAGACATGACTAAAGAAGAACAATGACTACTACAGACATGACTAAGAAGAATAATGACTACTACAGACATGACTAAAGAACAATGACTACTACAGACATGACTAAAGAATAATGACTACTACAGACATGACTAAAGAACAATGACGACTACAGACATGACTAAAGAATAATGACTACTACAGACACGACTAAAGAACAATGACTCCTACAGACATGACTAAAGAACAATGACTACTACAGACATGACTAAAGAATAATGACTACTACAGACATGACTAAAGAACAATGACTACTACAGACATGACTAAAGAACAATGACGACTACAGACATGACTAAAGAATAATGACGACTACAGACACGACTAAAGAACAATGACTACTACAGACATGACTAAAGAACAATGACTACTACAGACATGACTAAAGAAGAATAATGACTACTACAGACATGACTAAAGAATAATGACTACAACAGACATGACTAAAGAATAATGACTACTACAGACATGACTAAAGAATAATGACTACTACAGACATGACTAAAGAACAATGACTACTACAGACATGACTAAAGAATAATGACTACTACAGACATGACTAAAAAATAATGACTACTACAGACATGACTAAAGAATAATGACTACTACAGATATGACTAAAGAACAATGACTACTACAGACATGACTAAAGAACAATGACTACTACAGACATGACTAAGAAGAACAATGACTACTACAGACATGACTAAAGAAGAATGACAACTACAGACATGACTAAATAATTAATAATAATAATTACAATATTTATATAGCGCAAAATCTTGATAACATCAAATCTAAGCGCTGAAGCAGACACACCCGCACGCACGCACGCACGCACGCACGCACACACACGCACACACACACACACACACACACACACACACACACACACACACACACACACACACGCATGGCTATAAATGGGGAGAAAGAATAAAAGCAATAAAAGCAATAATAGCAAGAATAAAAGCAATGGAAAACTATAGAGAGCATAGCATATACAATAATATATTATAACCATGTGATTCCCCTCAGAGCGGAGACAGGCTGCAGAGGGGGGAGGGGGGGTTGAGTGAGGTTAGGATTTTATGCAGAGGAGAAAAGGTGAGTTTTGAGAGCGGACTTGAAGGAGACAAAAGTAGGTTGCTGACGGACTGAGAGAGGAAGTTTGTTCCAGGAGAGTGGACCAGAAACAGAGAAGGCTCGTGGACCATAGGTATTGAGCTTAGTGCGTGGAAAGCGAAAAGTCAGAGGATCGGAGGCAGAGCGGAGGGTACGTGAGGGAAGATAGATCTCAAGTAGGCTTGACAGGTAATCGGGGGCTGCGTTATTGAGGCTTTTGTAGCACATGGTGTCTAGTTTGTATTGTATGCGCTTTGATACAGGGAGCCAGTGAAGTTGTGCCAGGAGAGGAGATATGTGGTCAGCTTTTTTCTTTTTGAGTACAAGGCGTACAGCATTGTTTTGAATGCGCTGTAGGATGTGAATGGTGGAGGCAGGAAGACCAGACAGGAGTGAATTGCAATAGTCAATGCGAGACATTATGAAGGAGAGAACGAGTTTTGCAGTTGTTTCGACAGAGAGATACTTCCTGATCAGCCTTATACGATGGAGGTGATAGTAGCAAGAACAATGACTACTACAGACATGACTAAAGAAGAACAATGACTACTAACAGAGACATGACTAAAGAATAAACAATGACTACTACAGACATGACTAAAGAATAATGACTAAAACAGACATGATTAAAGAAGAATAATGGCTACTACAGACATGACTAAAGAATGACTACTACAGACATGACTAAAGAAGAACAATGACTACTACAGACATGACTAAAGAATAATGACTACTACAGACATGACTAAAGAACAATGACTACTACAGACATGACTAAAAAACAATGACTACTACAGACATGACTAAAGAACAATGACTACTACAGACTTGACTAAAGAACAATGACTAATACAGACTTGACTAAAGAACAATGGCTACTACAGACATGACTAAAGAATAATGACTACTACAGACTTGACTAAAGAATAATGACTACTACAGACTTGACTAAAGAATAATGACTACTACAGACTTGACTAAAGAATAATGACTCTACACACTTGACTAAAGAACAATGACTACTACAGACTTGACTAAAGAATAATGACCACTACAGACATGACTAAAGAATAATGACTACTACAGACATGACTAAAGAACAATGACACTACAGACATGACTAAAGAAAATGACTACTACAGACTTGACTAAAGAAGAATATGACTAAAACGACATGGCAAAGAATAATGACTACTACAGACATGACTAAAGAAGAAATGACTACTACAGACATGACTAAAGAAGAATAATGACTAATACAGACATGGCTAAAGAATAATGACTACTACAGACATGACTAAAGAAGAACAATGACTACTACAGACATGACTAAAGAAGAACAATGACTACTACAGACATGACTAAAGAGAACAATGACTACTACAGACATGATTAAAGAATATGGCTACTACAGACATGACTAAAGAAGAAAATGACTACTACAGACATGACTAAAGAGTAAATGACTACTACAGACATGACTAAAGAATGACTACTACAGACATGACTAAAGAAAATATGACTACTACAGACATGACTAAAGAACAATGACTACTACAGACATGACTAAAGAACAATGACTACTACAGACATGACTAAAGAAGAACAATGACTACTACAGACATGACTAAAGAACAATGACTACTACAGACATGACTAAAGAAGAACAATGACTACTACAGACATGACTAAAGACTATGAGATCTATCTTCACTACAGTACCCTGCTACTGCCTCCGATCCTCTGACTTTTCGCTTTCACAGCGTGAAGCTCATATGGTCCACGAGCCTTGTCTGTTTCTGGTCCACTCTCCTGGAACAAACTTCCTCTCTCAGTCCGTCAACAACCTACTTTTGACTCCTTCAAGTCCGCTCTCAAAACTCACTTTTTCTCCTCTGCATAAAATCCTAACCTCATTCACCCCCCCCCTCTGCAACCTGTCTCCGCTCGGAGGGGAATCACATAGTTATAATATATAATTGTATATGCTATGCTCTCTATAATTTTCCATTCCTTTTATTCTTGCTTTTATTGCTTTTATTCTTTCTCCCCATTTATAGCCATGCGTGTGTGTGTGTGTGTGTGTGTGTGTGTGTGTGTGTGTGTGTGCGTGCGTGTGTGTGCGTGCGTACGTGCGTCGTGCGTGCGTGCGTGCGTGCGTGTCTGTCTGTTTCAGCGCTTAGATTTGATTTTATCAAGATTTTGCGCTATATAAATATTGTAATTATTATTATATTATTATATTATTATTATTATTATTATAATGACTACTACAGACATGACTAAAGAATAATGACTACTACAGACATGACTAAAGAGAAATGACTACTACAGACATGACTAAAAAGTAATGACTACTACGACATGACTAAAGAATAATGACTAATACAGAACATGACTAATGAATAATGCTACTACAGACATGACTAAAGAATAATGACTACTACAGACATACTAAAAGAACAATGACTACTACAGACATACTAAAGAATAATGACTACTACAGACATGACTAAAGAATAATGACTACTCAGACATGACTAAAAATAATGACTACTACAGACATGACTAAAGAAGAACAATGACTACTACAGACATGACTAAGAAGAATAATGACTACTACAGACATGACTAAAGAATAAATGACACTACAGACATGACTAAAGAAGAACAATGACTACTACAGACATGACTAAAGAATATGCCTACTACAGACATGACTAAAGAATAATGACGACTACAGACATGACTAAAGAAGAACAATGACTACTATAGACATGACTAAGAAGAATATGACTACTACAGACATGACTAAGAAGAATAATGACTACTACAGAATGACTAAAGAATAAATGACTACTACAGACATGACTAAAGAAGAACAATGACTACTAAGACATGACTAAAGAAGAAATGACTACTACAGACATGACTAAAGAAGAACAATGACTACTATAGACATGACTAAAGAAAATAATGACTACTACAGACATGACTAAAGAAGAACAATGACTACTATAGACATGACTAAAGAAGAAATGACTACTACAGACATGACTAAGAAGAATAATGACTACTACAGACATGACTAAAGAAGCATAATGACTACTACAGACATGACTAAAGAATAATAATGACTACTACAGACATGACTAAAGAAGAATAATGACTACTACAGACATGACTAAAAGAATAATGACTACTACAGACATGACTAAAGAAGACAATGACTACTACAGACATGACTAAAGAAATAATGACTACTACAGACATGACTAAAGAAACAAATGACTACTACAGACATGACTAAAGAAGATAATGACTACTACAGACATGAATAAAGAAGCAAAATGACTACTACAGACATGACTAAAGAAACATGACTACTACAGACATGAATAAAGAATAATGACTACTACAGACATGAATAAAGAAGCATAATGACTACTACAGACAATGACTAAAGAATAATAGACTAACTACAGACATGACCTAAAGAAGAACAATGACTACTACAGACATGACTAAAGAACTAATGACTACTACAGACATGACTAAAGAAATAATGACTACTACAGACATGACTAAAAAGAACAATGACTACTACAGACATGACTAAAGAAGAACAATGACTACTACAGACATGACTAAAGAAATAATGACTACTACAGACATGACTAAAGAAGAACAATGACTACTACAGACATGACTAAAGAAGAATAATGACTACTACAGACATGACTAAAGAAGCATAATGACTACTACAGACATGACTAAAGAAGAATAATGACTACTACAGACATGACTAAAGAAGATAAATGACTACTAAAGACATGACTAAGAAGAATAATGACTACTACTAGACATGACTAAAGAAGAATAATGACTACTACAGACATGACTAAAGAAGCATATGACTACTATAGACATGACTAAAGAAGATAATGACTACTACAGACATGACTAAAGAAGCAAATGACTACTATAGACATGACTAAAGAAGAATAATGACTACTATAGACATGACTAAAGAAGAATAATGACTACTACAGACATGACTAAAGAAGCATAATGACTACTACAGACATGACTAAAGAAGAAAATGACTACTAAGACATGACTAAAGAAGAAAATGACTACTACAGACATGACTAAAGAAGCAATAATGACTACTACAGACATGACTAAAGAAGAATAATGACTACTAAGACATGACTAAAGAAGAATAATGACTACTACAGACATGACTAAAGAAGAATAATGACTACTAAGACATGACTAAAGAAGAATAATGACTACTAAGACATGACTAAAGAAGAATAATGACTACTACAGACATGACTAAAGAAGAAATGATATAAGACATGACTAAGAATGAACTAAAGATCAAGACATATAAGAATATACTACTAAGACATGATTATAAAAGAACAATGAACTACTACAGACATGATGACTACAAATGAAAAGAAGATAATGACTACTACAGACATGACATAAAGAAGAACAATGACTACTACAGACATGACTAAGAGGAATGATGACTACTACAGACATGACTAAAGAAGAACAATGACTACTACAGACATGACTAAGAGGAATGATGACTACTACAGACATGACTAAGAAGAACAATGACTACTACAGACATGACTAAGAAGAAAATGACTACTACAGACATGACTAAAGAATAATATGACTACTACAGACATGACTAATAGAACAATGACTACTATAGACATGACTAAGAGGAATGATGACTACTACAGACATGACTAAGAAAATGACTACTACAGACATGACTAAAGAACAATGACTACTACAGACATGATAAAGAATAATTATGACTACTACAGACATGACTAAAGAACAATGACTACTACAGACATGACTAAGAATAATGACTACTACAGACATGACTAAGAATAATGACTACTACAGACATGACTAAAGAATAATGACTACTACAGACATGACTAAGAATATAAAGAATAAGCATGACTAAAGAAAATGACTATACAGACATGACTAAAGAAAATAAATACGACATACTAAAGACAATGACTATACAGACAGAAAAGAATAAGACAACTAAGACATACCAAAGAAATAATAAGACACTAAAGACATGACTAAAGAAATGACTAAAGACATGACTAAGAACATGACTAGACATGACTAAAACATGATAAAGAAACAAGAAACAGACATGACTAAAGAATATATGACACTGAAAGACAAGAACATGACTATGAGAATGACTAAAAAGAACATGAACTAAGACATGACTAAAGACATGAACTACAGACATGACTAAATAAGACTATGCAGACATGACTAAGAAGAACAAGATATACGAAGACTAAAGAAGAACAATGACTATACAGACATGACTAAAGAAAATGACTACTACAGACATGACTAAAGAAAAAATGACTACTACAGACATGACTAAAGAACAATGACTACTACAGACATGACTAAGAAGAATAATGATACTACAGACATGACTAAAGAAAAAATGACTACTACAGACATGACTAAAAAGATACAATGACTAACTAAGACATGACTAAGAATAGACTACAGACATGACTAAAACAATGACTACTACAGACAGACTAAAAGAAAATGACTACTACAGACATGACTAAAGAAATACAATGACTACTACAGACATGACTAAAGAAAAATGACTACAGACATGACTAAAGAAGAACAATGACACTACAAACATGACTAAAGAAGAATAATGACTACTACAAACACGAATAAAGAACAATACTACAGACATGACTAAAGAATAAATGACTACACAGACATGATAAAGAAAGACAAAGACATGACTAAAAAAATACATGACTACAGAACATGACTAAAGAAAATGTACTAAGACATGAACTACAAGACAATGACTAAAGAAAATGATACTACAGACATGACTAAAGAAGAACTAAAGACTATGCAGACATGACTAAAGAGAACAAGACTACTAAAGAAATGACTAAAGCAAGACAATGACTACTAACAGACATGACAAAAGAATAATGACTATACAAACATGACTAAGACAGAACTAAGACATATAAGCAATGACTATAAGATAAGACTAAAGAACAATGACTACAAGAACAATGTACTAACAGACATGACTAAAGACAATGACTACAGACATGACTAAAGAACAATGACTAACTACAGACTGACTAAAAGAATAATGACTTACAAACACGACTAAAGAAAAATGACTACTACAGACATGACTAAAGAAAATGACTACTACAGACATGACTAAAGAAGAACAATGACTACTACAGACATGACTAAAGAAATGACTACTACGACATGACAAAGAATAATGAAACTAACAGACATATAACAGAATGACTAAAGACTTACTAAAAAGAAGACTACTACAGACAGACTAAAGAAGATAATGACTACACAGACATGACTAAAAACTAATGACTAACTACAGACATGACTAAAGAAGAATAATGACTACTACAGACATGACTAAAGAAGATTAATGACTACTACAGAAATGAACTAAAAGATAATGACTACTACTGACATGACTAAAGAAGAATAATGACTAACAGACATGACTAAAGAAGAATAATGACTACTACAGATATGACTAAAGAGTAATGACTACTACAGACATGACTAAAGAAGTAATGACTACTACAGACATGACTAAAAGAGTAATGACAACTACAGACATGACTAAAGAAGAATAATGACTACTACAGACATGACTAAAGAAAATGATTACTACAGACATGACTAAAGAACAATGACTACTACAGACATGACTAAAGAAGAACAATGACTACTACAGACATGACTAAAGAGTAATGACTACTACAGACATGACTAAAGAATGACTACTACAGACATGACTAAAGAAGAATAATGACTACTACAGACATGACTAAAGAATAATGGCTACTACAGACATGACTAAAGAAGAATAATGATACTACAGACATGACTAAAGAACAATGACTACTACAGACATGACTAAAGATAATGACTACTACAGACATGACTAAAGAATGACTTACTACAGACATGACTAAAGAGTAATGACTACTACAGACATGACTAAAGAATAATGGCCTACAGACATGACTAAAGTAAAAATGATACTACAGACATGACTAAAGAACAATGACTACTACAGACAGACAAAGAAGAATAATGACTACTACAGACATGACTAAAGAACAATGACTACTACAGACATGACTAAAGAACAATGACTACTACAGACATGACTAAAGAACAATGACTACTACAGACATGACTAAAGAGTAATGACTACAACAGACATGACTAAAGTATAATGGCCACTACAGACATGACTAAAGAGTAATGCTACTACAGACATGACTAAAGAATGACTACTACAGACATGACTCAAGTATAATGGCTATTACATTTTAGACATGTCTACAGAATAATGACTACACCAGATAATACATATAGAATAATTGACTATACAGAAATATAATAGACTACCACAGATAATACTATAGATAATGATATTACAGATAATACTACAGATAATGACTATACAGTAATACTACAGAATGACTATTAAGATAATACTACGATAATGACTACAAGATAATACAGAATAATGACTATACAGATAATATACAGAATAAGACTATCACAGATAATACTATAGAATAATGACTACCATCGATAATATACAGAATAATGACTACCACAGATAATACAAAGAATAATGACTATCACAGATAATACTATAGAATAATGACTACCACAGATAATACTATAGAATAATGACTACACACATAATACTAAGAATATACACAGATAATAGTACAGAATAATGACTTACACGATAATAGTACAGAATAATGACTACCACAGATAATACTATGGAATATAATATGACTACCACAGATAAACTATAGAAAATGACTATCTCAGATAATACTAAGAATAATGACTACCACAGATAATATACAGAATAATGATACCACAATAATACTACAGAATAATGACTACACATGATAATACTACAGAATAATGACTATCACAGATAATACTATAGAATAATGACTACCACAATAATACTACAGAATATGACTATCACAGATAATACTACAGAATAATGACTACCACAATAATATACAGAATAATGACTACCACAATAATACTATATAATATATACAAAATTATATGGAACTTAAATCAATCTAGAGCGCTGAAGCAGACACACAGCAAGAGCACACGCACGACGCACACACACGCACGCAAACAAACACCACAATCAAACACACAGCATGCTATAAATGGGGAAAAGAATAAAGAATAAAAGCAAGAATAAAACAATGGAAATATATGGACTACATATACAATTATATATTATAACATGGATTCCTCGAGCGGAGACAGGCATGCAGAGGGTTAGGATTTTATGCGGAGGAAAAAGTGAGTTTGAGAGCGGACTTGAAGGAGTACAAAAGTAGTTGCTGACGGACTGAGAGAATTTGTTCCAGGAGAGTGACATGAACAGAAAGCTCGTGACCATAGTATTTAGCTTAGCAGAATAATGACTACCACAGATAATACGACAGAATAATGACTACCACACATATTACTACAGAATAATGACTACCACACATAATACGACAGAATAATGACTACCACAGATAATACGACAGAATAATGACGACTGTATTATACACATGTCTGTCCATTTTACCCAGCTTTCATCGACAAATGCAACGAGGCGGACGGTTGGCAGGACATTGATGGCGCCTGTTTCAAACTGTCTGACGTCACCAGCAGCTGGAATGACGCACAACAAGAGTGCACACGTCACAACGGCCATTTGTACACTCCAGATTCCAATTCTTACGTCATCAACCGGCTGGTGACGTGTCGAGTCAGTGTCACACACATCTGGTTGGGCGTTTCCGACATTGTAAGTACTAATGACGTCACGCACAGCTGTGCAATAAGCACTGCACAACAAAGTAAGAACAACACGAATGGTGTGGACAATGTCAAGTGTTATAATGGTGTGGACAATGTCAAGTGTTATAATGGTGTGGACAATGTCAAGTGTTATAATGGTGTGGACAATGTCAAGTGTTATAATGATGTGGACAATGTCAAGTGTTATAATGATGTGGACAATGTCAAGTGTTATAATGGTGTGGACAATGTCAAGTGTTATAATGGTGTGGACAATGTCAAGTGTTATAATGTGTGGACAATGTCAAGTGTTATAATGGTGTGGACAATGTCAAGTGTTATAATGGTGGGACAATGTCAAGTGTTATAATGTGTGACAATGTCAAGTGTATAATGGTGTGGACAATGTCAAGTGTTATAATTGTGTAAAAGACAATGTGAATGGTGTGGAAATGTCAAGTGTTATAACTGTGTAAAGAACAATGTGAATGGTATGGAAAAAATGTCAAGCTGTTATAATTGTGTAAAGACAATGTGAATGGTGTGGAAAATGTCAAGTGTTATAATTGTGTAAAGACAATGTGAATGGTGTGGACAATGTCAAGTGTTATAATTGTGTAAAGACAATGTGAATGGTGTGGACAATGTCAAGTGTTATAATTGTGAAAGACAATGTGAATGTGTGTGGAAATGTCAAGTGTTATAATTGTGTAAAGACAATGTGAATGGTGTGGAAATGTCAAGTGTTATAATTGTGTAAAGACAATGTGAATGGTGTGGAAAATGTCAAGTGTTATAATTGTGTAAAGACAATGTGAATGGTGTGGAAAATGTCAAGTGTTATAATTGTGAAAAGACAATGTGAATGGTGTGGAAAATGTCAAGTGTTATAATTGTGTAAAGACAATGTGAATGGTGTGGAAAATGTCAAGTGTTATAATGTGAAAAGACAATGTGAATGGTGTGGAAAATGTCAAGTGTTATAATTGTGTAAAGACAATGTGAATGGTGTGGAAAATGTCAAGTGTTATAATTGTGAAAAGACAATGTGAATGGTGTGGAAAATGTCAAGTGTTATAATTGTGTGAAAAGACAATGTGTAATGGTGTGGAAAATGTCAAGTGTTATAATTGTGTAAAGACAATGTGAATGGTGTGGAAAATGTCAAGTGTTATAATTGTGAAAGACAATGTGAATGGTGGAAAATGTCAAGTGTTATAATTGTGAAAGACAAGTGAATGGTGTGGAAAATGTCAAGTGTTATAATTGTGAAAGACAATGTGAATGGTGTGGAAAATGTCAAGTGTTATAATTGTGAAAAGACAATGTGAATGGTGTGGAAAATGTCAGTGTTATAATTGTGAAAGACAATGTGAATGGTGTGAAAATGTCAAGTGTTATAATTGTGTAAAGACAAGTGAATGTGTGAAAATGTCAAGTGTTATAATTGTGAAAGACAATGTGAATGGTGTGGAAATGTCAAGTGTTATAATGTGAAAGACAATGTGAATGGTGTGGAAAATGTCAATGTTATAATTGTGAAAGACAATGTGAATGGTGTGGAAAATGTCAAGTGTTATAATTGTGAAAGACAATGGAATGGTGTGGAAAATGTCAAGTGTTATAATTGTGTAAGACATGTGAATGGTGTGGAAAATGTCAAGTGTTATAATTGTGTAAAGACAATGTGAATGGTGTGGAAAATGTCAAGTGTTATAATTGTGAAAGACAATGTGAATGGTGTGGAAATGTCAAGTGTTATAATTGTGAAAAGACAATGTGAATGGTGTGGAAAATGTCAAGTGTATAATTGTGAAAAGACAATGTGAATGGTGTGGAAAATGTCAAGTGTTATAATTGTGAAAGACAATGTGAATGGTGTGGAAAATGTCAAGTTTATAATTGTGAAAGACAATGTGAATGGTGTGGAAAATGTCAAGTGTTATAATTGTGAAAGACAATGTGAATGGTGTGGAAAATGTCAAGTGTTATAATTGTGAAAGACAATTGAATGTGTGGAAAATGTCAAGTGTATAATTGTGAAAAGACAATGTGAATGGTGTGGAAAATGTCAAGTGTTATAATTGTGAAAAGACAATGTGAATGGTGTGGAAAATGTCAAGTGTTATAATTGTGAAAAGACAATGTGATGTGTGGAAGAATGTCAAGTGTTATAATTGTGTAAAGACAATGTGAATGGTGTGGAAAATGTCAGTGTTATAATTGTGATAAAGACAATGTGAATGGTGTGGAAAATGTCAAGTGTTATAATTGTGTAAAAGACAATGTGAATGGTGTGGAAAATGTCAAGTGTTATAATTGTGAAAGACAATGTAATGGTGTGGAAAATGTCAAGTGTTATAATTGTGAAAAGACAATGTGAATGGTGTGGAAAATGTCAAGTGTTATAATTGTGTAAAGACAATGTGAATGGTGTGGAAAATGTCAAGTGTTATAATTGTGTAAAGACAATGTGAATGGTGTGGAAATGTCAAGTGTTATAATTGTGAAAAGACAATGTGAATGGTGTGGAAAATGTCAAGTGTTATAATTGTGAAAGACAATGTGAATGGTGTGGAAAATGTCAAGTGTATATAATTGTGAAAAGACAATGTGAATGGTGTGGAAAATGTCAAGTGTTATATATTGTGTAAAGACAATGTGAATGGTGTGGAAAAATGTCAATGTTATAATTGTGAAAAGACAATGTGAATGGTGTGTGAAAATGTCAAGTGTTTATAATTGTGAAAAGACAATGTGAATGGTGTGGAAAATGTCAAGTGTTATAATTGTGAAAAGACAATGTGAATGGTGTGGAAAATGTCAAGTGTTATAATTGTGAAAAGACAATGTGAATGGTGTGGAAAATGTCAAGTTTTATAATTGTAAAATAATGTGAAAAGACAATGTGAATGGTGTGGAAAATGTCAAGTGTTATAATTGTGTAAAGACAATGTGAATGGTGTGGAAAATGTCAAGTGTTATAATTGTGAAAAGACAATGTGAATGGTGTGGAAAATGTCAAGTGTTATAATTGTGAAAAGACAATGTGAATGGTGTGGAAAATGTCAAGTGTTATAATTGTGAAAAGACAATGTGAATGGTGTGGAAAATGTCAAGTGTTATAATTGTGAAAAGACAATGTGAATGGTGTGGAAAATGTCAAGTGTTATAATTGTGAAAAGACAATGTGAATGGTGTGGAAAATGTCAAGTGTTATAATTGTGAAAAGACAATGTGAATGGTGTGGAAAATGTCAAGTGTTATAATTGTGTAAAGACAATGTGAATGGTGTGGAAAATGTCAAGTGTTATAATTGTGAAAAGACAATGTGAATGGTGTGGAAAATGTCAAGTGTTATAATTGTGATAAAGACAATGTGAATGGTGTGGAAAATGTCAAGTGTTATAATTGTGAAAAGACAATGAATGTGTGAAAATGTCAAGTGTATAATTGTGAAAGACAATGTCAATGGTGTGAAAATGTCAAGTGTTATAATTGTGAAAAGACAATGTCGAATGGTGTGGAAAATGTCAAGTGTTATAATTGTGAAAAGACAATGTGAATGGTGTGGAAAATGTAATGTTGTTATAATTGTGTAAAGACAATGTGAATGGTGTGGAAAATGTCAAGTGTTATAATTGTGTAAAGACAATGTGAATGGTGTGGAAAATGTCAAGTGTTATAATTGTGTAAAGACAATGTGAATGGTGTGGAAAATGTCAAGTGTTATAATTGTGAAAAGACAATGTGAATGGTGTGGAAAATGTCAAGTGTTATAATTGTGAAAAGACAATGTGAATGGTGTGGAAAATGTCAAGTGTTATAATTGTGAAAAGACAATGTGAATGGTGTGGAAAATGTCAAGTGTTATAATTGTGAAAAGACAATGTGAATGGTGTGGAAAATGTCAAGTGTTATAATTGTGAAAAGACAATGTGAATGGTGTGGAAAATGTCAAGTGTTATAATTGTGAAAAGACAATGTGAATGGTGTGGAAAATGTCAAGTGTTATAATTGTGAAAAGACAATGTGAATGGTGTGGAAAATGTCAAGTGTTATAATTGTGAAAAGACAATGTGAATGGTGTGGAAAATGTCAAGTGTTATAATTGTGAAAAGACAATGTGAATGGTGTGGAAAATGTCAAGTGTTATAATTGTGAAAAGACAATGTGAATGGTGTGGAAAATGTCAAGTGTTATAATTGTGTAAAGACAATGTGAACAGTACGAAAGGCATGTTTACATGCAGATCAACAGGACAGTGTACATCCTGTGTTTTACACATGTGGGGGGGGGGGGGGTGCAAACGTGTTGACAACAACTCCACAGTTCTCTATGATACCTGCACCAATGTTACATCTATAAACTGTGCCAAAGCAATTACACTGTTTCAACATGACATCAATTTTAATATTTAAACATGTCAAACTGAACTATGCAAAATTCTTCATTTGTAAATGCAGACATAAAATCTCTGACCACAGACTATATCGTTCAAGCAGCATAGATAACAACAAGGCTCCGACGTAGAGAAAAATGTTGTAAATGACTGTGTCATACATGTAGTTACAACAAGTTAACGACTGATTTGCCCACAGCACTTTAGCAGGCGTGGAGATCATAGAGTGGAAGTAGAAAAACCAAGAAATGTGATACAGGGAATGCACCCTTGACGTGATATACATAAGCCGTTTGACCATGTCGCTGGTCTGTCTTGTCTGCGTTTTTCTATCACTTCAGAAATGTGTCAGAGCTGTAGTTTATGTTTATCAGACAACACGTCATGTATAGCGATTGTGTGACACATTGATTTAGAATGTTTAAACATCACCTTTGAACGTATATCGCTTATATACTTCTTTATTCGTTTGGTTGTTGATGTTGTTGTTGATGTTGTTGTTGATGTTGTTGTTGTTGTTGTTTTGTCGTCGTCGTCGTTGTTGTTGTTGTTGTTTTGTCGTCGTCGTCGTTGTTTTTGTTGTTGTTGTTGTTTTGTCGTCGTTGTTTTTGTTGTTGTTGTTGTTGTTTTGTCGTCGTTGTTGTTTTTGTTGTTGTTGTTGTTTTGTCTGCCGTAATATCTCTACTTTTTGGAGCTCCATGCATATGAAAAACTTCAAAAAGGAAAGATTATGGATAATGTCAAAGGGAAGTTATTCACATACATGCCCCCAAAATACCACGAACTCTTGACCTTGACACATTGTGTGTTGCACTCCAGAAATATACACTGGCCACTCCAACCCTCAAGCCAGCACTACACACCTGTTGTGTCAGCTCAGTACAGATACAATCTGAAACAGCTGATAGAATCCTGCTATACCCTTTTCGTCACGGACAGGCACACAGACAGTCAGATAAACACATAGACAGACAGAAAGACTAATGCATACACACAGACAGACAAGCTAACACAGACAAAGTAAAACACAGATTCACAGACAGATGAACACATAGACATACAGAAAGTCTAAGTCTAAGACATGGACACACATACATACACACAGACAGACTAACACATAGACACACGGACAGATAATCTAACACATGGACACACAAACAGGCAGACTGACCGACTAACACAGAGACAGACACAGAGACATAAACATTAACACATAGGCTGACAAATAGACAGACAGTGAAAGGCATAGACAGGTACAAGGATAAACAAATATCCACATACATGTACATACACAAGACTCACAGATATACTGGTACACATCCCGTAGTATCAATGTCTGACACAAAGGTACACATCCCGTAGTATCAGTGTCTGACACAAAGGTACACATCCCGTAGTATCAATGTCTGACACAAAGCTACACATCCCGTAGTATCAATGTCTGACACAAAGCTACACATCCCGTACATATAGTATCAATGTCTGACACAAAGGTACACATCCCGTACATATAGTATCAATGTCTGACACAAAGCTACACATCCCGTACATATAGTATCAATGTCTGACACAAAGGTACACATCCCGTAGTATCAATGTCTGACACAAAGCTACACATCCGTAGTATCAATGTCTGACACAAAGCTACACATCCCGTACATATAGTATCAATGTCTGACACAAAGCTACACATCCCGTAGTATCAATGTCTGACACAAAGCTACACATCCCGTACATGTAGTATCAATGTCTGACACAAAGGTACACATCCCGTACATGTAGTATCAATAGTATTAATGTCTGGCACAAAGGTACACATCCCGTGGTATCAATGTCTAACACAAAGCTACACATCCCGTAGTATCAATGTCTTAGTCTATCAGACAAACATGACAACACATATCCTATGACAGTGGGATGACGTCATTAAACATGACAACACATATCCTATGACAGTGGGATGACGTCATTAAACATGACAACACATATCCTATGACAGTGGGATGACGTCATTAAACATGACAACACATATCCTATGACAGTGGGATGACGTCATTAAACATGACAACAACTATCCTATGACAGTAGGATGACGTCATTAAACATGACAACACATATCCTATGACAGTGGGATGACGTCATTAAACATGACAACAGGCATCACTTTCTGGTACGATCATGTCATGAAACATAATCCCACGATATTGACATGACGTCATTTTGTTTCAGGCTTATCCGGGCACTCTACTGACTGTGAACGGAAGTCAGCCTCAACTAAAGTTAGAAATGGGAGATAAATCCATTATGTGAGTACTGTTGTCATTATGTGAGTACTACTGTCATTATGTGAGTACTACTGTCATTATGATACTACTGTCATTATGAGTACTACTGTCATTATGAGTACACTATCATTATGTGAGTACTACTGTCATTATGTGAGTACTGCTGTCATTATGTGAGTACTGCTGTCATTATGTGAGTATTACTGTCATTATGTGAGTACTGCTGTCATTATATGAGTACTGCTGTCATTATGTGAGTATGAGTACTACTGTCATTATGTGAGTACTACTGTCATTATGTGAGTACTACTATCATTATATGAGTACTACTGTCATTATGTGAGTATTTCTGTCATTATGTGAATACTACTGTCATTATGTGAGTACTACTGTCATTATGTGAGTGCTACTGTCATTATGAGTACAACTGTCATTATGTGAGTACTACTGTCATTATGAGTACTACTGTCATTATGTGAGTACTGCTGTCATTATGTGAGTACTACTGTCATTATGTGAGTTCTATTGTCATTATGTGAGTACTACTGTCATTATGTGAGTACTGCTGTCATTATGTGAGTACTACTGTCATTATGTGAGTACTATTGTCATTATGTGAGTACTGCTGTCATTATGTGAGTACTACTGTCATTATGAGTACAACTGTCATTATGTGAGTACTACTGTCATTATGTGAGTACTACTGTCATTATGTGAGTACTACTTTCATTATGTGAGTACTACTGTCATTATGTGAGTACTACTGTCATTATGTGAGTACTACTGTCATTATGTGAGTACTACTGTCATTATGAGTACTACTGTCATTATGTGTACTACTGTCATTATGTGAGTACTACTGTCATTATGTGAGTACTGCTGTCATTATGTGTACTACTGTCATTATGTGAGTACTACTGTCATTATGTGTACTACTGTCATTATGAGTACTACTGTCATTATGTGAGTACTACTGTCATTATGTGACCCTCTCTTCCAACCTCCATCACACTTGTTGACTCGTCTATCACTCTCTCCTATTCTGCCCGTAACCTTGGTGTAACTCTTGACCAAACCCTGTCCTTCCATCTGCATGTTAGCAACGTTTGTCGGACTTGTTTTCTTGAACTCCGCCGAATTGCTTCTATCCGCCATCTCCTCTCAGAAGACACGACAAAGACTCTTGTCTGTGCACTTGTTCTATCCCGTCTTGATTACTGTAATGCTCTTTTGTCTGGTTCCCCCTCTCACCTCATTAACAAACTTCAGAAAGTTCAAAATCATGCTGCCCGTCTCATCTTCCGCTCTTCAAAATTTAACCATGTCACGCCATTGCTCTGTTCTCTTCACTGGCTCCCTGTTCAGCAAAGAATATCCTACAAGATTGCCTGTCTCTGCTTCAAATCTATTGAGTCTTCCTGTCCTGAGTATCTCGCCCATCTGTTACATCTCTACACGCCATCTCGAGCTTTGCGGTCCTCATCCGACACCCGTCTCTATAGTATCCCCATAGTCCGCACTAAAAGGTTTGGGCAGCGTTCTTTTTCCTATCAAGCTCCAACTATCTGGAATCAGCTACCTCGCTCACTCAGATACTCACCCTCTCTGTCCACATTCAAACGCTCCCTCAAAACTCATCTGTTTCCCAAATAACTGGTAATTTCTGCCCCCCTCCCCCCATGTAACGTAATGTTGGCTTTATAATGTCTTAGTGTCAATGTGTCATTGCATTTGCATGTCGTGCTGTGTGTGTGTGTGTGTGTGTGTGTGTGTGTGTGTGTGTGTGTGTGTGCGTGTGCGTTTGGTGTTGTGTGTGTGTGTGTGTGTGTGTGTGTGTGTGGTGTGTGTGTTTGTGGGCGTGTGTGTGCGTGCTTGTGATTTCGGTTATATGTTTTGCCATTGTTAACGCCTAGGGCATTAATTTGATTAGGCGTACTAAATGTTCATAATAATAATAATAACAATAATTATGTGTACTACTGTCATTATGTGAGTACTACTGTCATTATGTGTACTACTGTCATTATGTGAGTACTACTGTCATTATGTGTACTACTGTCATTATGTGAGTACTACTGTCATTATGTGAGTACTACTGTCATTATGTGAGTATTACTGTCATTATGTGAGTTTACTGTCATATGTGTACTACTGTCATTATGTGACTACTACTGTCATTATGTGTACTACTGTCATTATGTGAGTACTACTGTCATTATGTGTACTACTGTCATTATGTGAGTACTACTGTCATTATGAGTACTACTGTCATTATAAGTACTACTGTCACTATGTGAGTACTACTGTCATTATGAGTACAACTGTCATTATGAGTACTACTGTCATTATGAGTACAACTGTCACTATGTGAGTACTACTGTCATTATGAGTACAACTGTCATTATGAGTACAACTGTCATTATGTGTACTACTGTCATTATGTGAGTACTACTGTCATTATGAGTTCTACTAATATCAGATATTTAGATATAATGATAATAATAATAATGATAATAAAAGTAATAATGATAATTATATGATAATAATATTGTAATGATAATAATATATAAGAATAACGACAATAATAATAATATATTCATAGTATTATTGATGTCATAATAATGTTAATAATATCATTTATAATAATAACGATAGTAATAATGAAAAAAGAATAAAATAAGAAGAAGATGAAGAAGAAGAAGAACAGCAACAACAATAATGTGCCAAATCTTTATTGAAAAATCAAACCAAGGCGTGCATACCCACGCTTTACCAAAGCAATGACACAATGACCAACAATGACCAACAATAACCAACAATGACCAACAATGACCAACAATGACCAACAATAACCAACAATGACCAACAATGACCAACAATGACAAACAATAATAATAATAATAATAATATATTTTATTTATATAGCGCAAAATCTTGATATCAAATCTAAGCGCTGAGCGTATACATGCATACATACCTACATACATATGAGCGTATACATGCATACATACATGCTTACATACTTACATACATAAATCTAAGCTGAGCGTATACATGCATACATACATACATACATAAATCTAAGCGTATACATACATACATTACATACATACATACATACATACATACATACATACATACATACATACATACATACATACGTACGCACATGCATACATAATAATTACAATATTTATATAGCGCAAATCTCGACAAAATCAAATCCAAGCGCCGAAAAGACACACACGCACACGCACGCACGACACACGCACGACCACACACACACACCACACACACACACCACACACACACACACACACACACACACACACACACCACACACACAACACACACAAACAATGCATGCCACAAATGGGAGAAAAGAATAAAAGCAATAAAAGCAAAATAAAACCAATGGAAAACCACAGAGAGCACATCATATACAATTATATATTAAAACAAAGTGATTCCCCTCCGAGCGGAGACAGGCTGCAGAGGGGGGTTGAGTGAGGTTAGGATTTTATGCAGAGGAGAAAAGGTGAGTTTTGAGAGCGGACTTGAAGGAGGCAAAAGTAGGTTGCTGACGGACTGAGAGAGGAAGTTTGTTCCAGGAGAGTGGACCAGAAACAGAGAAGGCTCGTGGACCATAGGTATTGAGCTTAGTGCGTGGAAAGCGAAAAGTCAGAGGATCGGAGGCAGAGCGGAGGGTACGTGAGGGAACATAGATCTCAAGTAGGCTTGACAGGTAATCGGGGGCTGCGTTATGAGGCTTTTGTAGCACATGGTGTCTAGTTTGTGCTGTATGCGCTTTGATACAGGGAGCCAGTGAAGTTGTGCCAGGAGAGGAGATATGTGGTCAGCTTTTTTCTTTTTGAGTACAAGGCGTACAGCATTGTTTTGAATGCGCTGTAGGATGTGAATGGTGGAGGCAGGAAGACCAGACAGGAGTGAATTGCAATAGTCAATGCGAGACATTATGAAGGAGAGAACGAGTTTTGCAGTTGTTTCGACAGAGAGATACTTCCTGATCAGGCTTATACGATGGAGATGATAGTAGCAAGATCTGGCAGTTTGAGAAACAAAGTTGTTCATGGACAGGGTAGAGTCAATGCAGACACCAAGGTTTTTAGCTGAATCAGAAATTGGGACTGATGTGTTACATAATGGGAGAGAAAGAGGAGGCAGCTGGGAAAGTTTCTGACGGGTGCCAATGAGGATAGCTTCTGTCTTGTCGTCATTAAGCTGAAGTCTATTGTGTGTCATCCAGTTCTTAATGTCCGAGTAACACTCAGTGGTGCGAGTCAAACAATAACCAACAATGACCAACAATAACCAACAATGACCAACAATAACCAACAATGACCAAAATAACCAACAATGACCAAAATGACCAACAATGACCAAGAATGACCAAGACAATACCACATAACACAATGACCAACAATGACCAACAATGACCAACAATAACCAACAATGACCAACAATGACCAACAATGACCAACAATAACCAACAATAACCAACAAACCAACAATGACAACAATAACAACAATGACCAACAATAATCAACAATAACCAACAATGACCAACAATAACCAACAATGACCAACAATAACCAACAATAACCAACAATGACCAACAATGACCAACAATGACCAACAATAACCAACAATGACAAACAATGACCAACAATGACCAACAATGACCAACAATACAACATAACAATCAATGACCAACAATGACCAACAATGACCAACAATGACCAACAATGACCAACAATGACCAACAATGACAACAATGACCAACAATGATCAACAATGATCAACAATGATCCCAACAATGATCAACAATGATCAACAATGATCAACAATGATCAACAATGATCAACAATGATCAACAATGATCAACAATGACCAACAATGACAACAATGATCCAACAATGACCAACAATGACAACAATGACCAACAATGACCAACAATGACCAACAATGACCAACAATGACAACAATGAACCAACAATACCAACAATACCAACAATGACAACAATGACCAACATGACACAACAATACAATGACAACTACCAAAAGACAAAGAGTGCAGGGCCCTGTGAATGCTTGACCGAAGGGATCTCTGTGTGCGTGGCTGTGATTCTTGATCCAGCCGTCTCTCTGTCTGTCCGTCTGTCTGTCTGTCTGTCTCTCTGTCTTCCTCTCTGTCTGTTGTCTATCTCTCTTCTCTCTATCTTTTCTCTCTCTTCTCTTTTTTTTTTTAAACCAAACCTCAGAAAGGCAGAAAGCTGACTGGGCCACAGGGGGAGGGACCCGGGAAATAAACCTATCTCTGGAATTTTTTGTTTGTTCGTTTGCCAAGGCAGCCGGGTGAAGGCTCTGCTCTTTACAGTTTGTGGGATCTTCAGCGTGTGCAGGCTAGAAGACACACGGGTCCGACTCATTTTTCGTCCCTTTCCGAAGGACTAGATGTTCAGTTTGATTTTTCTCGTCAAACTGAGAAAAAAAAAAGTGGAGGCCTTTACGGGAAACAAACCCTGGAACCTCAAGTTAAGTTATTGGCAGGCGAAAGTCTAGCTCTTCTGCCACTCTTATCCCATAATCTATTGTTACACGTGCATACAGTATATCAACTTGTCAGTAGTTTTATCAGTGCACACGCGCCTCAAATCTCAATGTGTGTAATGATCATGTTGGTTTCTGTGGGTGCACGTGCAAACAGCGTGCCAGGTGACACGTGCGTTGAGGTTGTGACCACCACCACAGACCTCCTGCACTACCAGACTGACCTCTGTTACCACGAGAAACAGTACATCTGCACCAAACCCTACGGTTAGTTCAATCCTTCTTTACGGTGCATCTGCACCAAACCCTGCAGTTAATCAACTCCTTCTTTACAGTACATCTGCACCAAACCCTACGGTTAGTTCACTCCTTGTTTACTGTACATCTGCACCAAAACGTAAATTATGAACTCCTTGTTTACAGTGCATCTGCATCAAACCTTACATTTGGGTAATTACTGGCTTTCAGTACATCTACACCAAACGTCACGGATCGTGAACTATTTGTTCTTTTGAGTTTTTTACCGTTACCACAAGGAACAGTGCATCTGTTCCAGCTCTAACTATTAGTGTACTCCTTGTTTTTCTGTCTTAACGGGAAACAGTACGTGTGCACCAAACATTACGATTAGTTTACTCTTGTTTTTCTGTCTTTTACTGTGAAAACGAGAAACAGTTTGCCTGTACCAAACCTTATGGTCAAACTACTACTTGTTTGTTTTTCGTCGTTCGTTGTTGTCTGTTTGTCTGTCGTCTGTCTGTGACTATAAAAGACGGTTGATATTCACAAAGCCTAATGGTCACTGTCACGGTTTGTCTGTTGTTTACTGATAAACAGATTGATCAATCGATTGACTGATCGACTGATAAATCGATTGATTGATTGATTGATTTTTGTTGTCTGTTTTTCTTTTCTTTTTATTATCTATAACGCAAGAAACAGTGCACACTGTAGCATAACCCGTACGGTTGGTATTCTGCTCGCTTGTGTTTTTGTCTGTCTGTCTGTCCGTCTGTCTGTTTGTCTGCCTGTGTCTGTCTTTCTGTCCGTCCGTCTTTCTGTCTGTTTTAGTATCTCTCTCTGCCTTTACGTCTATTAATTTCTGTCTGTCTGTCCGTCTGTCCGTCCGTCTGTCCGTTTGTCTGTCTGTCTGTCTATTTGTCTGTCTGTGTTTCTCTCTGCCTGTCTGTTCGTCTGTCTGTCTGGCTGGCTGACTGTCTGTCTGTCTGTCTGTCTGTCTGTCTATCTGTCTGTCTGCCTGTCTTCCTTTCTGCCTGCCTGTCTGTCTGCCTGTCTGTCTGCCTGTCTGTCTGCCTGCCTGTCTGCCTGTCTGTCTGTTTCTCTGTCTTTCTGTCCACGTGTGGCTGTCTTATTATTCTGTGACCACAAGAAACGGTTCATACGTTATCACTCTTATGGTCAATGTACAACCCTTTCGTCTTTCGTTTTTCTTGTTCTCTTTCTTTCGTTTTCTGTGATTTTTCTTTTTTCATTTTATTCTTTTTCTCCTGTTTTCATTTTTTTCTTCTTTTCTTTATTCATTGATTCATTCATTCGTTTATTCATTCCTTTGTTTTTTCTTCTCCCCCCCCCCCAAAACCCCTACCCCACCCCACCCCACCACCGGAGCAGACTGATTCCTGTTCCACCCTCTATTTGTCTTTTGAGTTCCAGTTTCAAATTCTGTTTCACTTTATCAAGATGACGTTTCCATGTTCGGAATACATTCCATATGCACAGATGTCGTAGGTGCCATGTGATGGAGGAGATGTTCATAGCACAAGCCGTAAGCTTGTTTGCAAATAAACCATAAACCCTTTATGTTGACAAGCCACTGATGCCGTGTGATGGAGAAGATCCACAATGATCATGGCACAAGCCTTAAGCTTGCACATAAACCCTGTGTGTTGGCAAGCCACTGATGCCGTGTGATGGAGAAGATCCACAATGATCATGGCACAAGCCTTAAGCTTGCACATAAACCCTGTGTGTTGGCAAGCCACTGATGCCGTGTGATGGAGAAGATCCACAATGATCATGGCACAAGCCTTAAGCTTGCACATAAACCCTGTGTGTTGGCAAGCCACTGATGCCATGTGATGTAGAAGATGCAAACTGATCATGGTCCAAGCCCTAAGCTTGCGCGTAACCCATAAGCTGGCCAAACAAAATACATAACTTCTAACTTTTCGTCACAAACCATATTGGATAATGACACATATTTGAGTATGTGTATGCGCTTTTATGTCATGTTTTAAGTATTTGTATTTGTTGTTTCAACGGCTTTTATTGCTGTCAGTAGTTTGCTTAGTTAACACACACACACACACACACACACACACACACACACACACACACACACACACACACACACACACACACACACACACACACTTCACTACTAAGACTAAGGAATTGTCACACTATGATATGAACAGGAACCTGTCCCCAGGGCTGGGAAGAACACAGGGGGCGGTGTTACCAGCTACAGACCACGCCCACTGCCCACACCACGTGGTTTCTGGCCAAACAGTTGTGTGCTGACCAAGGGTCGGAGCTTGTAGTTGTCAACAGGTGAAGAACTTTGCTCTGCATATGTACGGCAACAAACCACTGGGGTCAGCTAGATAGCACAAGGTCCTCGGTAGAGAAGCACCCTCCTTCCCCCGCCCACCTTCAAGGAAATATGTCGGCCCTAAACTTGTTATTTGGGGTTGACATGTCTCTGTTTCACATGTGCCTGCCTCTGTCATGCTTTTGTAAAGCGTTCGAACAATTTACAAGCAAAGATCAATATTTTACTACACTTCTGTTTTGATTTCTTTGACATTACATGGTATAGTTCATCTGTGTTTTAATGTTTGTATTCTTTGTGTTGCTTCAACCAACTGAATTAACGTGAATGAAATATACTGATGTATCTTACCACCAGAAGAAAACAGGAATGCCGTCAACGTTAGGTAAAAGACAGACTAAAACAGGAATGATGTTTGTAAAGTTAGGTAATGGATAGACTAAAACAGGAATGATGTTTAAAAAGTTAGGTAAAAGATAGACTAAAACAGGAATGATGTTTGTAAAGTTAGGTAATGGATAGACTAAAACAGGAATGATGTTTAAAAAGTTAGGTAAAAGATAGACTAAAACAGGAATGATGTTTGTAAAGTTAGGTAATGGATAGACTAAAACAGGAATGATGTTTGTAAAGTTAGGTAAAAGACAGACTAAAACAGGAATGATGTTTGTAAAGTTAGGTAAAAGACAGACTAAAACAGGAATGATGTTTGTAAAGTTAGGTAAAAGATAGACTAAAACAGGAATGATGTTTGTAAAGTTAGGTAAAAGACATGAATGATGTTTGTAAAGTTAGGTAAAAGACAGACTAAAACAGGAATGATGTTTGTAAAGTTAGGTAAAGGACAGACTAAAACAGGAATGATGTTTGTAAAGTTAGGTAAAAGACAGACTAAAACAGGAATGATGTTTGTAAAGTTAGGTAATGGATAGACTAAAACAGGAATGATGTTTGTAAAGTTAGGTAAAAGACAGACTAAAACAGGAATGATGTTTGTAAAGTTAGGTAAAAGACAGACTAAAACATGAATGATGTTTGTAAAGTTAGGTAAAAGATAGACTAAAACAGGAATGATGTTTGTAAAGTTAGGTAAAGGACAGACTAAAACAGGAATGATGTTTGTAAAGTTAGGTAAAAGACAGACTAAAACAGGAATGATGTTTGTAAAGTTAGGTAAAAGACATGAATGATGTTTGTAAAGTTAGGTAATGGATAGACTAAAACATGAATGATGTTTGTAAAGTTAGGTAAAAGACAGACTAAAACAGGAATGATGTTTGTAAAGTTAGGTAAAAGACAGACTAAAACAGGAATGATGTTTGTAAAGTTAGGTAAAGGACAGACTAAAACAGGAATGATGTTTGTAAAGTTAGGTAAAAGATAGACTAAAACAGGAATGATGTTTGTAAAGTTAGGTAAAAGACAGACTAAAACAGGAATGATGTTTGTAAAGTTAGGTAAAAGATAGACTAAAACATGAATGATGTTTGTAAAGTTAGGTAATGGATAGACTAAAACATGAATGATGTTTGTAAAGTTAGGTAATGGACATGAATGATGTTTGTAAAGTTAGGTAATGGACATGAATGATGTTTGTAAAGTTAGGTAATGGACATGAATGATGTTTGTAAAGTTAGGTAAAAGACAATCTCACTTTTCAGCATGGAGGAGCACATGTACATGGTGCAAAAGCTGATAGAGGACCAGGTTTCTGTCATCTGGCTGGGGCTGTCAGGTATGTACTGATCACTGCACACCTGGTGTTCTGTACACTGTGTCATACATACGTTATGTACATGTACAACATCAAGTATGTGTACAACGTCAGGTATGTACTGATCACTGCACACCTTGTGTTCTGTACACAGCATCATACATACTTTATGCACATGTACAACGTCAGGTATGTACTGATCACTGCACACCTTGTGTTCTGTACACTGTGTCATACATACTTTACGTACATGTACAACGTCAGGTATGTACTGATCACTGCACACCTTGTGTTCTGTACACTGTGTCATACATACTTAGCACACAACGTCAGGTATGTACTGATCACTGTACACCTTGTGTTCTGTACACGGTGTCATACATACTTTATGTACATGTACAACGTCAGGTATGTACTGATCACTGTACACCTTGTGTTCTGTACACTGTGTCATACATACTTAGCACACAACGTCAGGTATGTACTGATCACTGTACACCTTGTGTTCTGTACACTGTGTCATACATACTTAGCACACAACGTCAGGTATGTACTGATCACTGTACACCTTGTGTTCTGTACACTGTGTCATACATACTTAGCACACAACGTCAGGTATGTACTGATCACTGTACACCTTGTGTTCTGTACACTGTGTCATACATACTTAGCACACAACGTCAGGTATGTACTGATCACTGCACACCTTGTGTTCTGTACACTGTGTCATACATACTTAGCACACAACGTCAGGTATGTACTGATCACTGTACACCTTGTGTTCTGTACACTGTGTCATACATACTTAGCACACAACGTCAGGTATGTACTGATCACTGCACACCTTGTGTTCTGTACACTGTGTCATACATACTTAGCACACAACGTCATAGCCTTTTGCTCCATCTAGCAACAGAGAAGCAAAACTATGTGTCACAATGTTAGGATAATGGTGATGATGATGATGATGATGATGATGATGATGATGATGATGATGATGATGATGATGATGATGATGATGATGATGATGCCGATACTGCTGCTGCTGCTGTTGCTGATGGTGGTGGTGATAGTGATGATGATGATGGTGATGGCGACGGCGACGACGACGAATATGATGATGATGATGATGATGGTGGTGGTGGTGGTGACGACGACGACGATGATGATGATGATGATATGATGATTATCACGATGATGATAATAATGATGACGATGGTAGACATGATGATAAGCTGCAACATGGTGACAATGATAATGATGACAATATGAAAAAAAAAAATAAACACAGGAAAAAGATGAAAGCAACAAACGACGATAGCAATTGTGCATTTCCACCTGTAGTGAATTGGGGGATGCCGGGTATTGGACAGGTGAAGAATAAACCAAAACAGGAAAGAACAGAAAATGAATTCAAATAAAATTTCTTTTTTAAATGAAACCAGCAATTCTAAGCCAGTTATCAGACTACGATTTCGTTTTCACTGATTAGATGGAGAACGATATGTTGTGTTTGTATCATACAAATATAGCACACGTTGTGTTTTAATACAATATAGCACACGTTGTGTTTGTATCATACAAATATAGCACATGTTGTGTTTGTATCATACAAATATAGCACACGTTGTGTTTGTATCATACAAATATAGCACACGTTGTGTTTGTATCATACAAATATAGCACACGTTGTGTTTGTATCATACAAATATAGCACACGTTGTGTTTGTATCATACAAATTTAGCACACGTTGTGTTTGTATCATACAAATTATAGCACACGTTGTGTTTGTATCATACAAATATAGCACATGTTGTGTTTGTATATAAATATAGCACACGTTGTGTTTGATCAGACAAATATAGCACAAGTTGTGTTTGTATCATACAAATATAGCACACGTTGTGTTTGTATCATACAAATATAGCACACGTTGTGTTTGTATCATGCAAATATAGCACACGTTGTGTTTGTATCATGCAAATATAGCACACGTTGTGTTTGTATCATACAAATATAGCACACGTTGTGTTTGTATCATACAAATATAGCAAAAGTTGTGTTTGTATCATACAAATAAGCACACGTTGTGTTTGTATCATACAAATATAGCACACGTTGTGTTTGTATCATACAAATATAGCAACGTTGTGTTTGTATCATACAAATATAGCAAAAGTTGTGTTTGTATCATACAAATAGAGCACAAATTGTGTTTGTATCATACAAATATAGCAAAAGTTGAGTTTTGTATCATACAAATATAGCAAAAGTTGTGTTTGTATCATACAAATAGAGCACAAATTGTATTTGTATCATACAATATAGCAAAAGTTGTGTTTGTATCATACAAATATAGCAAAAGTTGTGTTTGTATCATACAAATATAGCAAAGTTGTGTTTGTATCATACAAATAGAGCACAAATTGTGTTTGTATCATACAAATATAGCAAAAGTTGTGTTTGTATCATACAAATATAGCACAAGTTGTGTTTGTATCATACAAATATAGCACAAGTTGTGTTTGTATCATACAATATAGCGGAAATTGTGTTTGTATCATACAAATATAGCACAAGTTGTGTTTGTATCATACAAATAGAGCACAAGTTGTGTTTGTATCATACAAATATAGCAGAATTGTGTTTGTATCATACAAATATAGCACAAGTTGTGTTGTATCATACAAATATAGCACAAGTTGTGTTTGTATCATACAAATATAGCACAAGTTGTGTTTGTATCATACAAATATAGCAAAGTTGTGTTTGTATCATACAAATATAGCACAAGTTGTGTTTGTATCATACAAATATAGCACAAGTTGTTTGTATCATACAAATATAGCACAAGTTGTTTTGTATCATACAAATATAAGCACACGTTGAGTTTGTATCATACAAATATAGCAAAAGTTGTGTTTGTATCATACAAATATAGCACAAGTTTTATTTGTATCATACAAATATAGCAACACGTTGTGTTTGTATCATACAAATATAGCACACGTTGTGTTTGTATCATACAAATATAACAAAAGTTGTGTTTGATCATACATAAAACGATGAAGCAAAGATTTGTTTTGTATCATACAAATATAGCAAACATTGTATTCATACCATATAAGTACAAGTATAGCAACATTTGTGTTTGTACTCATACAAATATAGCAAACATTGTGTTCATACCATATAAGTACAAGTATAGCAACATTTGTGTTTGTATCATACAAATATAGCAAACATTGTATTCATACCATATAAGTACAAGTAAGCAACATTTGTGTTTGTATCATACAAATATAGCAAACATTGTATTCATACCATATAAGTACAAGTATAGCAACATTTGTGTTTGTATCATACAAATATAGCAAACATTGTATTCATACCATATAAGTACAAGTAGCAACATTTGTGTTTGTATCATACAAATATAGCAAACATTGTATTCATACCATATAAGTACAAGTATAGCAACATTTGTGTTTGTATCATACAAATATAGCAAACATTGTATTCATACCATATAAGTACAAGTAGCAACATTTGTGTTTGTATCATACAAATATAGCAAACATTGTATTCATACCATATAAGTACAAGTTAGCAACATTTGTGTTTGTATCATACAAATATAGCAAACATTGTATTCATACCATATAAGTACAAGTAGCAACATTTGTGTTTGTATCATACAAATATAGCAAACATTGTATTCATACCATATAAGTACAAGTAGCAACATTTGTGTTTGTATCATACAAATATAGCAAACATTGTATTCATACCATATAAGTACAAGTAGCAACATTTGTGTTTGTATCATACAAATATAGCAAACATTGTATTCATACCATATAAGTACAAGTAGCAACATTTGTGTTTGTATCATACAAATATAGCAAACATTGTATTCATACCATATAAGTACAAGTAGCAACATTTGTGTTTGTATCATACAAATATAGCAAACATTGTATTCATACCATATAAGTACAAGTAGCAACATTTGTGTTTGTATCATACAAATATAGCAAACATTGTATTCATACCATATAAGTACAAGTAGCAACATTTGTGTTTGTATCATACAAATATAGCAAACATTGTATTCATACCATATAAGTACAAGTAGCAACATTTGTGTTTGTATCATACAAATATAGCAAACATTGTATTCATACCTATAAGTACAAGTAGCAACATTTGTGTTTGTATCATACAAATATAGCAAACATTGTATTCATACCATATAAGTACAAGTATAGCAACATTTGTGTTTGTATCATACAAATATAGCAAACATTGTATTCATACCTATAAGTACAAGTAGCAACATTTGTGTTTGTATCATACAAATATAGCAAACATTGTATTCATACCATATAAGTACAAGTAGCAACATTTGTGTTTGTATCATACAAATATAGCCAAAGTTGTGTTTGTACCATACACATGAAACAAAAATCGTCGTCTTTGAACCGGTGAGATGTACGAAAAGACTTTACATTTGCACCAACCAGATGAGGTGGATGATGACGTGTTACGATGGGTGGATGGCAGTTCAGCCAATGGGAGCGGAGTGTTGGGGGTATGGGCAGATAACTACCCCCATCCTGTGGCAGGCCGGCCCGACTGTGGCATCATGAGTGTTGGTGAGTGCACAGTACTATCGGCCTTGCTTGTTGGCCAGCTGGGTGGTTGGTTGGTTGGTTGGTTGGTTGGCTGGTTCTGTGTATGGTTGGTTGGTTATTAGACTGGTTGCTGGTTAGCTTGTTACTTGGTTGTTGGTTGAATGGAATATTAGAAGGGTGGGTAAGTTGGTTGCTTGGTTGGTTGATAACATCTTGTTGTCAATCTACGAAAGTTTGGTTGAGCTCAGCATCTCGTGTGGCTCCTTGTTTCCACAATGGCATGCTCACACTATAGCTGTACAAAACTCTGACTCTGAAAGTAAGTCCATACCATTTTGCCCTATCGATAATTCAACCTTGGCGTTATCCGAAAATTAGTCCGGACACGTTTGCCTTATTTATAGTCCAACAATGGTCTTATCTGAAAAACTAAAAAGTTGCCATACAACATACAAAGTATATGCCTTGTTTATAATTCAACTATGGTCTTATCTGAAAATTAGCCTATCCAATGTTGCCTTGTTTATAATTCAACCATGATGTTATCCATGCATCTTGCGAACGTGAATGTTGTGTACACCCAATTGTGCAGTAGTAATTTCAGCTGTGTTACTTTATGTCTCCTTTAGCCAGGAGAGTGGACGTCTTTCTGTCAGGTTGACGGCAGCTGGTTGTCTTCTGTATGGACAGCTGCTTGACGGCTATTTGATGCCAACAACTTGCTTGGCGTTATCGCCACCACAACCTTGCAGTGTGTTCTTTTCCTTCAGTGTTTTCTGTATGATCAGGTGCTGTCAACGGAACTTGGAGCCATGGGTACTGCTACGACACTAAGCCCTATGTCTGTGAGCTGCACATTGGTAAAACCCTGTCTACTCTGCCCTCTGGTAAGTTTAGTCTGACATACACACAAACACACACACACACACACACACACACACACACACACACACACACACACACACACACACACACACACACACACACAGGAAGAGAGAGAGAGAGAGAGAGAGAGAGAGAGAGAGAGAGAGAGAGAGAGAGAACAATGAATGGTTGAGACATTTTCAAGATCAACAAGAGAAGTGGATAATTGGTGGTGATTTTAATGCACATGTCCCATTTTCGGAAAAGAATTGTACACACATAACCAGCAACAGGTTGATTAATAATATTGTAGATTCCAATTTCTACTTACTTAACAACGGACACGTTACCCAGATACCTGATATACCAACCCACAGACCTACAGCTATCGACCTCACTTTAATATCACCATCGCTAGCACCAAACACCACATGGCAAACAGGATGACTTGTTGGGATCACATCGCATCCCCATACTTCTTACCCTAAATCATACTGCTGAAATAGGCACCATACCACAAGATAGTTTACCCAACTTTAATTATAAAGGCGCAGACTGGGCCAGTTTTAAAGCGATCATTAAAAAGACAAGAACAGATCTATCTGTAACAATTAACTTTAACAATATGTAGGCAGTTTTCTGTGACTCAGTGTCGAAAATAGGAAAACATCATGGAAATGTCCGGTGGAATAAGGATTGTGAAAAGAAGGTGAACGAAAAGAAATAAATAAAGAAAATCTATGTAGCAAACAGGTCACCTGAAAATCATACAGTGATGAAAAGTGCCAACAGAAAGAGTAACAGGATCATAGAACAAGCCAAAGAACAACACTGGACATCTTTTTGTAAATGTGAAGTAAATGACCACAAAGATATGCAAATGATTTGGGAAAAACTGAAATTAATGAAAAACGGGATCAAGTTGCCATCATTTCCAGTAAAGCTAGAAAACAACCCTTTTGCAGACGTGTTTGCTGAGGCCTGTCGTATACAAGGAATTCCTGTTTCTAACAGAAATTACAGAAAACGAGAAAAAAAGAAAGACACACACTTCTGATAATACTCACTACATAAATGCATCCATTACACTCCAAGAATTAAAAGATGCCATTCAGTCAATTCCAAGTAAAAAGACATCAGTAGGATTAGATGCAATTTTAAATGAGATGCTGAAAAATTTACCAGAAAATGTTGTAATCTTGCTACATAATATATTTTTAAAAAATGCTGGAACAGTGGCAAAATGCCTAACTACAGGAAAGAAACAATTGTTGGTTCCTGTACTAAAACCAGATAAATGTACATGTAATACCCGATTTGAAAAACTACAGGCTGGTTGCATTAACATTGCACGTATGTAAAGTGATGGAGAAAATAATTTTAGAGAGATCGATGCACTATCGTGAAAAGAATCAAATATTACCAGTGAATCAGGCAGGATTTCCAAAAGGCAGGTCACCAGTGGAACTCCTAACAAAGCTAACCACTAACAGAAAGCAACAATTCGCGAGACGTCAGTGTATTTTAGTTACATTTTTGATGTAACTAAAGCATACGACCATGTGTGGCACTCCCGATTTTTACTTAAATTCAAAAGTATTGGGCTGACAGGTCATATTTTTGACTTTGTTAAATGTTTCTTAGAAAACAGTAATTTAAACGAGGATTGAAATGTATATTCCACAAAACGAATTCTTCAAATTGGTATCCGCAGGGATCCTTTATAGCTCCCCTTCTTTTCATAATATGAATGCATGACTTACCCAATAAAATATCTGAACATGTTGTTCTAGCTCAATATGCTGACGATTTATGCATATATAAAAAGGAAAAAGCCTTAGCACTGTATTAATTATACACGCAAATGCTATCAGTTAGAACTTGATAAAGTAGCACGATACATGGTAGAAAATGGACTGCATCTATCCCTGGAAAAAACAAAAATAGTTTTGTTTAACAGTGGAGCTAACCCAGCAAATATTTCCATTTTCAAACTGGGAGATACTCTTCTTCAGTATAACGAGTCGATTTAATTCTTAGGAGTTTTCCTTACCGCAAAATTATCTTGGAATCAGCATACTAAATACCTATAAACAAAACGCTCAAAAAAGTTTGAATTTCTTGAAAATAGTTTGCAAATAGACATGAGGACAAGATTCATCAACACTAGTTCATCTTTGTAAATCGCTTATTAGATCTAAATTAACCTATGCCAAAAAGTCTTTTTCAGTGCACCGAAACACATAAAAAAACTGCAGAGCTCAGATAGTAAAGATTTCAAACTTGCGCTGGGTCTTCCAATGCATGCTTCCTGTCTTCGCACATATAATGAAATCAAAATATTTCCACTTAATAAACAAAGGAAAGTCGCTTCTACTAAATTTCTGTTAAGAAACACCACCGTCAGCGTCACAAAGGTCCCATATCCACTTGTCAGCACACAGGGTTAGTTTACAGCCTCCTGCAGTCTGCCAAATAGTGCTGGTCATTTGGATAGAGCCCGTATGGAACTATTCCAGTGTGATGAAACTATCTTGAACAAACAAATTCCAAGTTTCACACAGTGGGTTAGCATTAGTGGAAATGTTGTTCAATGAGGTCAGTGGTATTGTTGTAGGATTTCCTATGGGGCTTGCATTGGATTAAAGTCACATGTAGACATGGAAAATGTAACACCCCTACAGCAGTTTTACAGACATGGAAAATGTAACATCCCTACAGCAGTTTTACAGACATGGAAAATGTAACACCCCTACAGCAGTTTTACAGACATGGAAAATGTAACACCCCTACAGCAGTTTTACAGACGTGGAAAATGTAAACCCCTACAGCAGTTTTACAGACATGGAATATGTAACACCCCTACAGCAGTTTTACAGACACAAAATATATTAACACCCCTACAGCAGTTTTACAGACACAAAATATGTAACACCCCTACAGCAATTTTACAGACGTGGAAAATGTAACACCCCTACAGCAATTTTACAGACATGGAATATGTAACACCCCTACAGCAGTTTTACAGACATGGAATATGTAACACCCCTACAGCAGTTTTTTTCTCAAACTTTTTTTTAAAATTCTTTTTTGACAAAACACAAATAAATACAATGTTTGCTAAACATTATTACAATATCACACAAAAAAAGAACAAAATGTGTATACAATGGATTGAGCAAAAATCATGTACATGCACCATATCTATTAGTCTGTAAAGTTCCCTACAGCAATTTTACATGGAATATGTAACACCCCTACAGCAGTTTTACAGACGTGGAATATATAACACCCCTAAAGCAGTTTTACGACGTGGAATGTGTAACACCCCTACAGCAGTTTTACGACGTGGAATATGTAACACCCCTACAGCAGTTTTACAGACATGGAATATGTAACACCCCTACAGCAGTTATACAACGTGGAATATGTAACACCCCTACAGCAGTTTTACGACGTGGAATATGTAACACCCCTACAGCAGTTTTACAGACATGGAATATGTAACACCCCTACAGCAGTTATACAACGTGGAATATGTAACACCCCTACAGCAGTTTTACGACGTGGAATGTGTAACACCCCTACAGCAGTTTTACGACGTGGAATGTGTAACACCACTACAGCAGTTATACAACGTGGAATATGTAACACCACTACAGCAGTTATACATGCAATATGTAACACCACTGCAACAGTTTTACATGGAATATGTAACACCACTACAGCAGTTATACAGACGTGGAATAAGTAACACTACTACAGCAGTTATATATGGAATATGTAACACCCTACAGCAATTTTACAGACATGGAATATGTAACACCCTACAGCAGTTTTACAGACATGGAATATGTAACACCCCTACAACAGTTATAAAGATATGGAATATTTAACACCCCTACTACAGTTACACAGGCATGGAATATTTAACATGCCTACAACAGTTATGAAGATATGGAATGTTTAACATGCCAACAACAGTTATAAAGACATGTCCACTGTTTCAGTGTGGGCTGACAAGATCTGTGACGTCAACTGGGTGTTATTCAGGGACCAGTGTTACCTGTTTGTCAGTGACCAGAACACCTGGCAGGCCGCCTCCCTTCAGTGTGACATGAAGGACGGTCACTTGGTTACCATTACTGACCCATACCTTCAGTCTTTTCTGACAGGTATAATTTGATATGGTGTGGTGTGGTGTGGTGTGGTGTGGTGTGGTGTGGTGTGGTGTGGTGTGGTGTGGTGTGGTGTGGTGTGGTTTTGTGCGACATGAAGGACGGTCACTTGGTGACCATTACTGACCCATACCTTCAGTCTTTTCTGATAGGTAAATTGTAGAACATTATAAGAAAGAAATCCAAAACAAGTGCGACTGTCCGCGTTCAAGCAAACAGGAACCAGAAAAACACGCAATTAGAATCAGAACGCGTATTCAATACAACAAGACAAGACAGGCGCAAATTTTCAGCCAATTGGCCTTTGTCAAGCGTGAATATAAGATCACAAACAAACACCAAATACAAAAGTATGAGAAAAAGACTGAAACTTCCATGCTTCTTCTCCCACTAAATTTGTATTTGGTGTTTGTTTGTGATCTTATATTCACGCTTGACAAAGGCCAGTTGGCCAAAAATTTGTCTTGTCTTGTTGTATTAAATACGAGTTCTGATTCTATTTGCGTGTTTTTCTGGTTTTTATTATGAGAAAGAACGTTGAAAGACCACTCATAGTGAAATATAAAGTTAGAACAGCATTGAAAAAGATGAAACCAGGAAAAGCCCCAGGACCAGACAATATTAAGACAGAGATGATTGAAGCCTTGGGGGAATTCAGTATTAAAAAAAATAACAGTTCCCCTAAATGAAATTTATGACACCGGAAAAATCCCCAAAGATATGTTAAAATAAATTCTCATTGCACTTCCAAAGAAGACAGGGGCTATAGAATGCGAACTCCATCGCACAATCAGGTTGATGAGTCATGTAACAAAAATCTATTAAGACTAATCACAATGAGGACACGGAATAGAATCAAAAGAGAAATAGCAGAAGAACAGTGTGGACTTGTTGAAGGGAAAGGAACTATTAATGCCATATACATCATAAGAACTATCATAGAGAGGTCAGTCGAGTTGATTATATTTATGCTTTGTTGATTATACCATAAGGCTTTCGATCGGGTGAGACATGAAGAATTGATCAGTCAGCTGGAAAGACTCAATGTTGATGGAAAAGATCTACGAATTATCAGAAATATGTATTGGAAACAAACGACAGCAATGAGAATAGAAAACGATATAAGCTCTTCACAAATTATATCAAAAGAGGGTCAGGCAGGGTTGTGTTCTCTGTCACACAGCGAAACCATCATGAGAAATCTGGAAGAAAGCCCTGGATTAAAGGTTGGAGGGAATTGATAAAAACAACATTCGTACGGAGATGACACCATGCTAATTGCAGAAAATGAAAGGGACCTACAAAAGCGCGTGAATATAATGAAAATACAAAGCAAAACTACAGGCTGGAGCTAAATAGCAAGAAGACTGACGTCATGGTAAACAGTAACAAAACAAAAAATCCCCTCATGCAAAATAACAGCAAACGGCACAACTTTGAGACAGGTTGATAAGTTTAAATATCAGGGAGCGGTCATCTCACCAGACGGCAGATGTACATCAGAAATAGCCAGCAGAATCGGTCAAGCCAAAACAGCGTTCAAGAAGATGAAAAGCGTTCTTACCAACAAATGCCTATCAATTTACATCAGGAAGAGAGTTCTTGAATGTTCTCTAGAACCGATACTATTATACGGTTGTGAGGCATGGACAGTCAGCACGTAAATCCAGAACAAGATTGAGGCAACCAAAGGTGGTTTCTAAGAAGACTGTTAAGAGTTCCATGGACAGCAAAGAAAACAAACGAGACAGTCTTGATGGAGGCAGACACAAGATCATTGATAAGAAAGATTAGGAAAAGACAGGCAACATTTACAGTCCATTTTATGAGGAAGAGGGAATTAGAGCACCTGGTCGCAACAGGAAGGCTGGAGGGAAAGAGAGCACCAGGTAGACCCAGGGAGAAAATATTGGACGGACTTGCGGGTGGCTGAGGACAGAGAGGTTGGAAGATGTACTTGTAGTGACAAGGGATAGATTCATATGGAGGGCCATGATCGCAAACGCCATGCGGCAGGACACTTGATGATGACGATGACATTGTAGAACGTGTGGTGTGGTGTGGTGTGGTGTGGTGTGGTATGGTATGGTGTGGTATGATGTGGTATGATGTGATGGGTGTGGTGTGTATGGTGTGGTATGATGTGTGTGGTGTGGTGTGATGTGTGTGGTGTGGTGTGGATGGTGTGGTATGATGTGTATGATGTGGTGTGGTGTGGTGTGGTATGGTGTGGTATGATGTGGTATGATGTATGTGGTGTGGTGTGGGTGTGGTGTGGTATAGTATGATGTGGTGTGTGTGGTGTGGTGTGGTTGTGGTATGGTGTGGTATGGTGTGGTATGATTGTGGTGTGGTGGTGTGGTGTGGTGTGGTATGGTGTGGTATGATGTGGTGTGATGTGATGTGGTGTGGTGTGGTGTGGTGTGGTATGGTGTGGTATGATGTGGTGTGTGTGGTGTGGTATGGTATGGTGTGGTGTGGTGTGATGTGTGGTGTGGTGTGGTATGGTGTGGTGTGGTATGGTATGGTGTGGTGTGGTATGGTATGGGTGTGTGGTATGGTGTGGTGTGTGGTGTGGTATGGTATGGTATGGTGTGGTGTGGTGTGGTGCGATATGGTGCGGTATGATGTGGTATGTGTGGTGTGGTTGTGATGTGGTGTGGTGTGATGTGGTGTTGTGCGTTTGATTTGGTGTAGTGTGTTGTGCTGTGGTTTGATGTAGTGTGCTGTGGTGTGATGTAGTGTGCAGTGGTGTAGTGTGACATGGTGTGGTGTAGTGTGACATGGTGTGGTGTAGTGTGACATGGTGTGGTGTGTGTGACATGGTGTGGTGTATGTGACATGGTGTGAGGTGTGGTGTGGTGTGACATGGTGTGAGGTGTGGTGTATGTGACATGGTGTGAGGTGTGGTGTGGTGTGAGTGGTGATGTGGTATGGTGTTGTGTGTGGTGTGACATGTGTGTGGTGTGGTGTGACATGGTGTGTGTGGTGTATGTGACATGTGTGAGTGTGTGTGTGTGTGATATGGTGTAGTGTGGTGGTGTGACATTGTGTGGTGTGGTGTGACATGGTGTGTGGTGAGATGTGACATGGTGTGTGTGGTGTGATATGGTGTAGTGTGGTGTGACATTGTGTGGTGTGGTGTGACATGGTGTGTGGTGAGATGTGACATGGTGTAGTGTGGTGTGATATGGTGTAGTGTGGTGTGACATTGTGTGGTGTGGTGTGACATGGTGTGTGGTGAGATGTGACATGGTGTAGTGTGGTGTGATATGGTGTAGTGTGGTGTGACATTGTGTGGTGTGGTGTGACATGGTGTGTGGTGAGATGTGACATGGTGTAGTGTGGTGTGATATGGTGTAGTGTGGGTGTGACATTGTGTGGTGATGGTTTGTGACATGGTGTGTGGTGAGATGTGGTGGTATTACATTGTGTGGTGTGTGTGAATGGTGTGTGTGTGGTGTGTGTGGACATTGTGTGGTGTGGTGTGACATGGTGTTGTGTGATGTGACATGGTGTTGTGTGTGTGTTTGGTGTTGTGTGGTGTGACATTGTGTGGTGTGACATGGTGTGTGGTGAGATGTGGTGTGGTATGACATGGTGTGGTGTGATGTGACATGGTGTTGTGTGGTGTGATTTGGTGTGGTGTGGTGTGACATGTGTGATGTGGTCTCATGTGACATGGTGTGGTGTGGTGTATGTGACATGGTGTTGTGTGGTGTGATTTGGTGTGGTGTGGTGTGACATGGTGTGATGTGGTCTCGTGTGACATGGTGTGGTGTGGTGTATGTGACATGGTGTTGTGTGACATGGTGTTGTGTGACATGGTGTGGTGTGACATGATGTGGTGTGGTATGATGTGGTGTGATGTATTCTTGTGTAGTGTGGTGTGGTGTTGTGTGACATGGTGTGGTGTGGTGTGGTATGATGTGGTGTGATGTAATCTTGTGTAGTGTGGTGTGGTGTTGTGTGACATGGTGTGGTGTGGTGTGGTATGATGTGGTGTGATGTAGTCTTGTGTAGTGTGGTGTGGTGTAGTGTGGTGTTGTGTGACATGGTGTGGTGTGGCGTGGTATGGTGTGGCATGGTGTGGTGTAGTGTGGTGTGGTGTGTTGTGGTGTGGTATAATGTGGTGCGGTTTGCGTTGTGTTGTGCAGTTTTCAAAGTATAAGATCAATACCCTGTTCGGATTCCAAACAATAGTCACAGGAAAAGTTGTTAACTAGTCCCACATCTTTCAATGTGACATGAGTGTACAACTTCTCCTGTCACGATGACATGGTGTTCCACACATGTCTGGCACTGATTGCAGTGAACATTCCTGACACTGGCATTGCCTGGATTGGAGCCAAGCTGGACACCAACAACAACAAGTATTACTGGACAGACAGCACGGAGGTTTGATTCTTTATTTCTCTCTCTCTGTCTGTCTCCCTGTCTCCCTGTCTCTCTCTCTGCCTGTCTCCCTGTCTCTCTCTCTGTCTGTCTCCCTGTCTCCCTGTCTCTCTCTCTGTCTGTCTCCCTGTCTCTCTGTCTCCCTGTCTGTTTGTCTGTCTGTCTCCCTGTCTCTCTCTCTCTGTCTGTCTCCCTGTCTCCCTGTCTCTCTCTCTGTCTGTCTCCCTGTCTCCCTGTCTGTTTGTCTATCTGTCTGTCTCTCTATCTGTCTGTCTGTCTCACCTGTTGGTCAGTTTGAATGGCTGGCTGGTCAGACAAATTGTCCAGGTATATGACAGTGTCTTAGCATCATCACCATCCTCATCCTCCTCAACATTATGACGACGACGACGACGATGATAATGATGTGGTGGCTGTCACCATTGTTATACAGCTGCTGCTGCTGATGATAATGGTGATGGTGGCCGTAATGGTGATAATGATAGTTATGGTGCAGTAATGATAATGTTGATGGTGGGATGATGATGATGATGATGGTGGCCGTAATGGTGATAACGATACTTATGGTGCAGTAATGATAATGTTAATGATGGGATGATGATGATGATGATAGTGGTGTGGCCGTAATGGTGATAACGATAGTTATGGTGCAGTAATGATAATGTTGATGGTGGGATGATGATGATGATGATGGTGGTGGTGGTGATAATGATGATGATTGTGGTGGTGGTGATGATGATAAAGATGACGACGACGACGAAGGCAAGGACGACAACGACGATAATGCTGCTGCTGCTGCTGCTGTTGCTGCTGCTGCTGATGATAGTGGCGGTGTTGGTGTTGGTGATGACGATGATGATGACGATGATAATGACGATAACGACGACGACGAAGGCGACGGCGACGACGACGACTACGACGACGACGACGATGATGATGATGATACTGCTGCTGATGCTGATGATGACGATGGTGATGATAATGATGATGAGTTTGACGATATTTCTCAGCTGAATTTTACGAACTACTTGCCCGGTGAACCGGACGGAGCGCTTGTGGGCTTTAGCTGCCTGGAGATGACGGCCACTGGCTCCACCAACTTCCCTGGGGGCTGGCAGCACCAGAACTGTAGTGTGCACCGTGACTTCATCTGTCAGAAACATGCAGGTGATGATAATGGGGGTGATGGGTGATGGCGGGGGTGATGGGGTGATAGGAGTGATGGTGGGTGTGTGTGATGGGGGTGATGGGGGTATGGCGGTGATGGGGGTGATGGCGGGGGGTGATGGTGGTGATGGTGGTGATGGGGTGATGGTGGGGGTGATGGGGTGATGGTGTGGGTGAAGGGGTGATGGGGTGATGGCGGGGGTGATGGGGGTGATGGCGGGGGTGATGGGGTTATGGTGGGGGTGATGGGGGTTATGGGTGATGGGGTGATGGCGGGGGGTGATGGGGTGATGGGGTGATGGGGGTGATGGTGGGGGTGATGGGGGTGATGGGTGATGGTGTGTGTGTGTGATGGTGGGTGTGTGATGGGGTGATGGTGGGGGTGATGGGGGTGATGGCGGGGGTGATGGCAGGGGTGATGGGGGTGATGGCGGGGGTGATGGCGGGGGTGATGGCGGGGGGTGATGGCGGGGGGGTGATGGCGGGGGGTGATGGCGGGGGGTGATGGAGGACAGGACCAGAACTGTAGCGTGCACTCAGACCTCATCTGTTAGAAACATGCAGGTGATGTGAGTGTCTATGGGTGGTGATGTGGGTGTCTATGGGTGGTGATGGAGAGAAATGCGGGAGATGATGATAAGGGGCGATGATGACGAGATGAGGAGATAGGGGTGGGGGTGGGGGTGGCGGAGGGTGAGTGATGATGGTGGGAGTTGTATAATGGATGGGGAGCAGGCCGAGAACTGTATGTGGCCAAAGACTTTGTCAGAAACATGCAGGTGATTTGGGACAGGTGACGGAGGGGGGGGGGGGGAGGGATGATGGTTGACGTGGGGTGATTGTGATGAGGATGGAAACGGCGGGCAGGCCGAGAACTGTATGCGGCCCAAGACTGTCAGAAATATGCCGGTGACAAGCAGGTCCCACAGACTACACACTCCTTAATTGACAGGGATAGAGGACAAAACAGCAGACAAGATGGTCACATACTGTCAGACTTAATATTCTGTTTGTATTCTTATTGCGTTTTTATCTGTGCTCTTTAAACGCCTTAGTTGCCATGTTTACCTCACACAGCCACTATCTCAGAACATTGATTCTGGCCAGTACGGTTTAAGTAGGCTCAAACATAAATCTGAAACTGCTTCACAAATGACAGAGATACAAGTATTTCATCATTTGTATGTTCCTGATTACAGTGGTCCACATATTATGCCATGTTCATTTGGCTCATGTTACGTCACGTTCATTTGGTTCATATTACGCCACGTTTATTTGGTTCATATTACGCCACGTTTATTTGGTTCATGTTACGCCACGTTTATTTGGTTCATATTATTCCACGTTCATTTGGTTCATATAGCGCCACGTTCATTTGGTCCATATTTTTCCACGTTCATTTGGTCCATAATATTCCACGTTCATTTGGTCCATAATATTCCACGTTCATTTGGTCCATATATTTCCACGTTCATTTGGTCCATAATATTCCACGTTCATTTGGTCCATAATATTCCACGTTCATTTGGTCCATATTTTTCCACGTTCATTTGGTCCATATTATTCCACGTTCATTTGGTTCAAATTATACCAAGTGCACTTGATTCATATAGAGTCACGTTAATTTGGTTCATATTATTCCCCGTTCATTTGGTCCATATTGTGACATGTTTATTTGGTCCATATTGTGACATGTTTATTTGGTCCATATTGTGACATGTTTATTTGGTCCATATTGTGACGTTTATTAGGTCCATATTGTGACATGTTCATTTGGTCCATATTGTGACATGTTTATTTGGTCCATATTGTGACGTTTATTTGGTCCATAATTGTGACATGTTTATTTGGTCCATATTGTGACATGTTCATTTGGTCCATATTGTGACATGTTTCATTTGGTCCATATTGTGACATGTTTATTTGGTCCATATTGTGACGTTTATTAGGTCCATATTGTGACATGTTCATTTGGTCCATATTGTGACGTTTATTTGGTCCATATTGTGACATGTTTATTTGGTCCATATTGTGACATGTTCATTTGGTCCATATTGTGACATGTTATTTGGTCCATATTGTGACATGTTCATTTGGTCCATATTTGTGACATGTTTATTTGGTCCATATTGTGACATGTTCATTTGGTCCATATTGTGACGTTTATTTGGTCCATATTGTGACATGTTTATTTGGTCCATATTGTGACATGTTCATTTGGTCCATATTGTGACATGTTCATTTGGTCCATATTGTGACATGTTTATTTGGTCCATATTGTGACGTTTATTTGGTCCATATTGTGACATGTTTATTTGGTCCACATTGTGACATGTTTATTTGGTCCATATTATGACATATTTATTTGGTCCATATTGTGACGTTTATTTGGTCCATATTGTGACGTTTATTTGGTCCATATTGTGACATATTTATTTGGTCCATATTGTGACATTTCATTTGGTCCATATTGTGACATGTTTATTTGGTCCATATTGTGACATGTTTATTTGGTCCATATTGTGACATGTTCATTTGGTCCATATTGTGACATGTTTATTTGGTCCATATTGTGACGTTTATTTGGTCCATATTGTGACATGTTTATTTGGTCCACATTGTGACATGTTTATTTGGTCCATATTAGTCATATTTATTTGGTCCATATTGTGACATGTTTATTTGGTCCATATTGTGACATGTTTATTTGGTCCACATTGTGACATGTTTATTTGGTCCATATTATGACATATTTATTTGGTCCATATTGTGACGTTTATTTGGTCCATATTGTGACGTTTATTAGGTCCATATTGTGACATGTTCATTTGGTCCATATTGTGACGTTTATTAGGTCCATATTGTGACATGTTTATTTGGTCCATATTGTGACATGTTTATTTGGTCCATATTGTGACATGTTTATTTGGTCCATATTGTGACATGTTTATTTGGTCCATATTGTGACATGTTTATTTGGTCCATATTGTGACATGTTTATTTGGTCCATATTGTGACGTTTATTAGGTCCATATTGTGACATGTTTATTTGGTCCATATTGTGACATGTTTATTTGGTCCATATTGTGACATGTTTATTTGGTCCATATTGTGACATGCTTATTTGGTCCATATTGTGACATGTTCATTTGGTCCATAGTGTGACATGTTTATTTGGTCCATATTGTGACGTTTATTTGGTCCATATTGTGACATGTTTATTTGGTCCACATTGTGACATGTTTATTTGGTCCATATTATGACATGTTTATTTGGTCCATATTGTGACGTTTATTTGGTCCATATTGTGACGTTTATTAGGTCCATATTGTGACATGTTTATTTGGTCCATATTGTGACGTTTATTTGGTCCATATTGTGACATGTTTATTTGGTCCATATTGTGACGTTTATTTGGTCCATATTGTGACCGTTTATTTGGTCCATATTGTGACATGTTTATTTGGTCCATATTGTGACATTTATTTGGTCCATATTGTGACATGTTTATTTGGTCCATATTGTGACACGTTTATTTGGTCCATATTGTGACATGTTTATTTGGTTCATATTATGACATGTTCATTTGGTTCATATTGTGACATGTTTATTTGGTCCATATTGTGACATGTTATTTGGTTCATATTATGACATGTTCATTTGGTCCATATTGTGACATGTTTTTTGGTTCACATTACGTCATGTTCATCTGGTTCATATTATTTCACGTTCATTTGGTTCATACACTCCACGTTCATTTGGATTCAAATCATGCCACGTTCATTCGGTTAGTATGCAGTAATGTGCGTTGTTGTCTGACTATCTTACAGTAATGTGCGTTGTTGTCATCATAGCATCACAAAATGATTTGTCTGATTATCTTACAGTAATGTGCGTTGTTGTTGTCACCATAGTCACAAAATGGTGTTGTCTGATTATCTTACATAATGTCGTTGTTGTCTGATTATCTTACAGTAATGTGCGTTGTTGTCACCATAGCATGACAAAATGATTTGTCTGATTATCTTACAGTAATGTGCGTGTTGTCACCATAGCATCACAAAATGATTTGTGTGACTATCTTAAAGTAATGTGCGTTGTTGTCACCATAGCATGACAAAATGATTTGTCTGATTATCTTACAGTAATGTGCGTTGTTGTCAGCATAGCATCACAAAATGATTTGTCTGATTATCTTACAGAAATGTGCGTTTTGTCAGCATAGCATCACAAAATGATTTGTCTGATTATCTTACAGTAATGTGCGTTGTTGTCACCATAGCATGACAAAATGATTTGTCTGATTATCTTACAGTAATGTGCGTTGTTGTCACCATAGCATCACAAAATGACTTTGCTTCTGATTATCTTACAGTAATGTCGTTGTTGTCAGCATAGCATCACAAATGATTTGTCTGACTATCTTACACACCAGCCATGGTCATAGATTGGATACAGTCCTAAAGCAGTTTCTACATGTATAGATCTTGAACAAAGTTATTTCACATGTCAACACCCACTTCAGACTTTGGACCGTTCCCATAATATCCCTCAAAGACTTTAGACCATTCACATCATATCCCTTCCAGACACTGGACCATTCCCATCATATCCCTTCCAGACATTGGACCATTCCCATCATATCCCTTAAAGACTTTGGACCATTCCCATCATATCCCTTCCAGATTATGGACCGTTCCCATCATATCCCTTCCAGACACTGGACCATTCCCATCATATCCCTTCCAGACATTGGACCATTCCCATCATATCCCTTAAAGACTTTGGACCATTCCCATCATATCCCTTCCAGACTATGGACCATTCCCATCATATCCCTTCCAGACACTGGACCATTCCCATCATATCCCTTCCAGACATTGGACCATTCCCATCATATCCCTTAAAGACTTTGGACCATTCCCATATATCCCTTCCAGACTATGGACCGTTCCCATCATATCCCTTCCAGACTATGGACCATTCCCATCATATCCCTTCCAGACTATGGACCATTCCCATCATATCCCTTCCAGACTATGGACCATTCCCACATATCCCTTAAAGACTTTGGACCATTCCCTCATATCCCTTCCAGACTTTGGACCATTCCCATCATATCCCTTCCAGACTTTTGGACCAACGAAGCACACACCCATGCAGCATGCACACACGCACCACGCAACCCAACACACCACCACCACAATTTTTTAAAAAAGAAAAATTACGACTCTTGTGTGTTTTGTGTGTTTGACTGTTTGTGGGTGTTGTGCTGTTTGTGTAGTTGGTGTCGTGCTGTGTTGTTAGTGTGGATGTGTCGTTGCGTTCGTTCGTTCGTTATTTATTTTCACGTCTATTCACACATATGTGTGGGTGTGTGTTTGTGTGTGTGTGTGGTGTGTGAGTGTGTGTGTGGTGTGTGTGTGTGTGTGTGTAGTAGTATATCAATACATTACATTCCATAATCTTCCGACATGAATTCATATTCCAACTATGGACCCTTCTATCTTGAATCCTTCCAGACACTGGACCATATTATCCGACATGGTCATATATCCCTTCCAGACATTGGACCATTCCCATCATATCCCTTAAGACTTGGACCATTACCCATCATATCCCTTCCAGATTATGGACCGTTCCCATCATATCCCTTCCAGACACTGGACCATTCCCATCATATCCCTTCCAGACATTGGACCATTCCCATCATATCCCTTAAAGACTTTGGACCATTCCCATCATATCCCTTCCAGACTATGGACCATTCCCATCATATCCCTTCCAGACACTGGACCATTCCCATTCATATGTCCCTTCCCTAGACATTGGACCATTCCCATCATATCCCTTAAAGACTTTGGACCATTCCCATTATATCCCTTCCAGACTATGGACCGTTCCCATCATATCCCTTCCAGACTATGGACCATTCCCATCATATCCCTTCCAGACTATGGACCATTCCCATCATATCCCTTCCAGACTTTGGACCATTCCCATCATATCCTTTCCAGAGACTGGACCATTCCCATCATATCCCTTCCAGACTATGGACCATTCCCATCATATCCCTTAAAGACTTTGGACCATTCCCATCATATCCCTTCCAGACTTTGGACCATTCCCATCATATCCCTTCCAGACTTTGGACCATTTCCATCATATTCCTTCCAGACTTTGGACCATTCCCATCATATCCCTTTCAGGCTTTGGACCATTCCCATCAATCCCTTATCAGCTTTGACCATTCCCATCATATCCCTTCAGGACTTTGGACCATTCCCATCATATCCCTTCCAGACTATGGACCGTTCCCATCATACCTTCAGACTTTGGACCATTCTGATAATCCCTTCAAACATGGACCATTCCCATAATCTCCTTCCAGATAGTGGTCTACCAGCATGATCTTCCATCATCATCCCTTCCAGACTGGACCATTCCATCATATCCCTCAACTCCATTCCCACATTCTTTCCAGCTTGACCATTCCCATATATCCCTTCCAGACTATGGACCGTATTCCTTCAATCCATACCCTCCTCCATCACTATCCTCTTGGACCATTCCCATTCTATCCCTTCCAGACTATGGACCATTCCACATCATATTCCTTCCAGACTTGGACCTTCCCATCATATCCTTCAGATTAGGACCATTCCCTATATCCTTCCAGATTTTGGACCGTTCCATCATATCCCTTCCAGACTATGGACCATTCCATCTATCCCTTCCAGACACTGGACCATTCCATAATCCCTTCCAGACTTGGACCTTCCATCATATCCTTCCAGATATGGACCATTCCCATCATATCCCTTCCAGACTATGGACCATTCCCATCATATCCTTCCAGACACTGGACCATTCCCATCATATCCCTTCCAGACTATGGACCAGTTCCCATCATATCCCTTCAGACTTTGGACCTTCCATCATATCCCTTCAGACATGGCCGTTCCCAATTATATCCCTTCCAGACATGGACCATATTCCATATATCCCTCAAGACTATGGACCATTCCCATCATATCCCTTCCAGATATGGACCATTCCCATCATATCCTTCAGACTTTGGACCATTCCACATAATCCCTTCCAGACATGGACCATTCCATCATATCCTTCCAGACTATGGACCATTCCCATCATATCCTTCCGACTTGGACATTCCATCATATCCCTTCCAGACTTGAACCATCCCTATTATCCCTTACCAGACATGACCTTCCCCATCAATCCCTTCTAGACACGGACCATTCCATCATATTATCCCTTCCAGACATTGGACCATTCCCATCATATCCCTTCCAGAAATTCCAACCATTCCATCATATCCCTAGAACTTTGACCGTTCCATCAATCCCATCCAGACATGGACCATCCCATCATATTCCTTCCAGACATTGGACATCCCATCATATCCTTCCAGAAATTGACATTCCATCATATCCCTTAAAGACTTTGGACCTTCCCATCATATCCATTCTCCAGACTACGGACCATTCCCACCATATCCCTTCCAATAAATGGACCATTCCATCATATCCCTTCCAAGACTTTGAACCATTCCCATATATCCTTCCAGACATGGACCATTCCCATCAGATCCCTTCCAGACATGCGACCATTCCAACATATCCCTTCCAGACTTTGAACCATTCCCATCATATTCCTTAGACTTTGGACTTCCCATATCCCTTCCAGACAGGATTTCCATCAATCCCTTCAGACATGTGACCATTCCCATCATATCCTTCAGAACTGGACCTTCCCATCATTCCATTGTCCTCAGTACTTCTGACATTCCCATACTATCCCTTCCAGACATGGACCATTCCATCATAATCCCTTCCAGACTTGGACCATTCCATCATATCCCTTCAGGACTATTGGACCATTCCCATCATATTCCTTCCAGACATTTGGATCCAATATTCCGATCATGAACATTCCGCTATCTTAAATGCACTCATTTCCTAGTCATAATCCTCAAAGAGTTAGGACCATTCACCATTATAATCCTGCCAGACTTGGACCGTCCATTATTCCCTTCCAGACTTTGTACCATTCCATCATATTCCTCCCAGGCATTGAAATCTTTCCCATCATATCCCTTCCAGACTTTGAACCGTCCTCAACATATCCCTTCCAGACTTTGAACCGTTCCATTAATCCCTTCTCAGACATGTGACCATTCCATCATATTCCTCCAGGCATTGAAATCTTTCCATCATATCCCTTCCAGACTCTGAACCGTTCCCACTTCATACTCCTTCACAGACTTTGAAACCGTTCTCCATCATATCCTTACCAGACACCGGACCATTCCATCCATATCCCTTGCCAGACTATGGATCATTTCCCATCATATCCCTTCCAGACACCGGACATTCCCATCATATCCCTTCCAGACACTGGACCATCCCATCTATCGCCTTCCGAGACACTGGACCATTCCATCATATCCCTTCCGAAACCGGACCATTCCATCATATCCCTTCCAGACATGGACCATTCCATCATATCCCTTTCAGACTTTGAACCGTTCCACTCATTCCTTCCAACACTGGACCATTCCATCATTCCTTCCAGACTTTGAAAACCGTTCCATCATATCCCTTCCAGACATGGGACCATTCCATCATAATTATCCCTCCAGACAATGGACCATTCCATCATATCCTAAAGACTTGGACGTTCCCATCATATTCATTCCAGACTTTGGACTGTTTCCCATCATATCCTTCAGACATGGGACCATTCCATCATATCCCTTCCAGACATGGGACCATTTCCATCATATCCCTTCCAGACGTTGGAAAATTCCATCATATCCTTAAAGACTCTGGACCATTCCACCATATCCTTCCAGACTTTGGACCATTCCCACCATATCCCTTAAAGACTTTGGACCATTCCCTCATATCCCTTCCAGACTTTGGAGCATTCCCATCATATCCCTTCCAGACTTTTTGGACCATTTCCATCATATTCCTTCCAGACTTTGGACCATTCCCATCATATCCCTTTCAGGTTTTGGACCATTCCCATCATATCCCTTTCAGGCTTTGACCATTCCCATCATATCCCTTTCAGGCTTTGGACCATTCCCATCATATCCCTTCCAGACACTGGACCGTTCCCATCATGTCTGTGCTTTATGATCACTTACTGAAGTAAACCCACAAACCAAATTAAATGAAATTCCTTTCACATATAGGTGGCAAATCCTTAATTACACAAATGATATACATATAGACACAGACACACACACACACAGACACACACACACACACACACACACACCTACGCACGCACCAACGAAGCACACACACATGCACGCATGCACACACGCACGCACGCACACCAACACACACACCCACACACAGATTTTTTAAAAAAGAAAAATTACGACTCTATGTGTGTGTTTGTGTGGTGTGTGTGTGTGTTTGTGTGTGTGTGTGTGTGTGTGTGTGTGTGTGTGGTGTGTGTGTGTGTGTGTGTGTGTGTGTGTGTGCGTTCGTTCGTTCGTTATTTATTTTCACGTCTATTCACATATGTGTGTGTGTGTGTGTGTGTGTGTGTGTGTGTGTGTGTGTGTGTGTGTGTGTGTGTGTGTGGTGTGTGTGTGTGTGTGTGTATAATAATTAATAATAATTACAATATTTATATAGCGCAAAATCTTGATAAAATCAAATCTAAGCGCTGAAGCAGACACACACGCACGCACGCACGCACGCACGCACACACACGCACACACACACACACACACACACACACACACACGCGCGCGCGCGCGCGCGCGCCATGGCTATAAATGGGGAGAAAGAATAAAAGCAATAAAAGCAAGAATAAAAGCAATGGAAAATTATAGAGAGCATAGCATATACAATTATATATTATAACCATGTGATTCCCCTCCGAGCGGAGACAGGCTGCAGAGGGGGGAGGGGGGGTTGAGTGAGGTTAGGATTTTATGCAGAGGAGAAAAGGTGGGTTTTGAGAGCGGACTTGAAGGAGACAAAAGTAGGTTGCTGACGGACTGAGAGAGGAAGTTTGTTCCAGGAGAGTGGACCAGAAACAGAGAAGGCTCGTGGACCATAGGTATTGAGCTTAGTGCGTGGAAAGCGAAAAGTCAGAGGATCGGAGGCAGAGCGGAGGGTACGTGAGGGAAGATAGATCTCAAGTAGGCTTGACAGGTAATCGGGGGCTGCGTTATTGAGGCTTTTGTAGCACATGGTGTCTAGTTTGTATTGTATGCGCTTTGATACAGGGAGCCAGTGAAGTTGTGCCAGGAGAGGAGATATGTGGTCAGCTTTTTTCTTTTTGAGTACAAAGCGTACAGCATTGTTTTGAATGCGCTGTAGGATGTGAATGGTGGAGGCAGGAAGACCAGACAGGAGTGAATTGCAATAGTCAATGCGAGACATTATGAAGGAGAGAACGAGTTTTGCAGTTGTTTCGACAGAGAGATACTTCCTGATCAGCCTTATACGATGGAGGTGATAGTAGCAAGATCTGGCAGTTTGAGAAACAAAGTTGTTCATGGAGAGGGTAGAGTCAATGCAGACACCAAGGTTTTTAGCTGAATCAGAAATTGGGACTGATGTGTTACATAATTGGAGAGAAAGAGGAGGCAGCTGAGAAAGTTTCTGACGGGTGCCAATGAGGATAGCTTCTGTCTTGTCGTCATTAAGCTGAAGTTTATTGTGTGTCATCCAGTTCTTAATGTCCGAGTAACACTCAGTGGTGCGAGTCAACAGGCGCTGTATATTATCAGGTGAGTCACTGTCTTGAAGTTGGGTGTCATCAGCATAGAAGTGGTGTTTTATAGAGTGGGAGTTGATGATGGTGGACAGGGGGGAGGTGTAAAGAGTGAAAATAACAGGGCCAAGGACAGATCCTTGTGGAACACCACAGGTCAGGTATGCAGGTTGAGAGTAAGTGCCATTGATGAGAAAACAGTTTGTTTTCTGTTTGATAGGTATGAAGTGAACCAGGACAGAGCAATGTCAGAGATGCCAAAAGTATGATGAAGTCTAGAAAGGAGAATACCATGATCAATGGTGTCAAAGGCTGCAGACAGATCAAGGAGTGTGAGGAGAGAGACTTTGCCAGTATCAGTTGCAAGGAGGAGATTGTTGAGAATGTGTAGTAGGGCAGTTTCAGTGCTATGGCACTGGCGGTAGGCTGACTGGAAAGGATTGAGGAGATTGTTGGCAGACAGGTGAGAGTTCAGCTGGTTGAGGACGACTTTTTCAAGGAGTTTCGACAAGAAAGAGAGATTAGAGATAGGCCGATAATTTTTCAGTTCATTTGGGTCTAAATTGTGTTTCTTGAGGAGAGGGTGAACAATAGCAGACTTGAAAGAATCTGGGACAGTTCCAGTTTGAAGAGAAGTGTTGATGATGTCAGTGATGAATGGGAGGAGAGTAGGGAGACAGTCGGAGTAGAGAGAACCTGGAAGAGGATCCAGTTCGCAGGTTTTGAACGACATGGATCTGATTGTGTTGAAAATTTCTTCTTGTGAGACTGGGGTAAAAGTAGTAAGATGTGTGCCAGAGAAGGAAGGGTCAGGTGGGCATGGTTGACAGGGTGTCCTGTCAAGCCTGTCACGAAGAGTTTGTATTTTGGTGGTGAAATACTTGGAGAATACAGATGGGAGTTCTTCATTTGTATGTTTTGTTGGGAGAGGTAAATCTTTTCGTGTGCCAAGGAGATGATTCATGGATGTAAAGAGTTCTTTTGAAGAAGAGGCATTCAGGATTTTGGTTTGGAAATAGCTTGTTTTTGCTGATGCAATGAGGGTGGATACTTTTGTTTTAGAGGCTTGGAAAAGTTGCCTGTGTTAGTGAGATTGGATTTGCGCCAACGGCGCTCTGCTCTGCGGCGGGCACGTTTTGCACAGGCAATCTCATGAGTGAGCCAGGGGGTAGGGAGGCGGTCAGGTAAAAGACGGGTTGTGGCTGGAGCATGAGTGTCCAGAAGATGGTGGAGAGTAGTATAGAATTCATCGGCAAGGTTATGTGACTTTTCAGAAAGGAGACGGGAGGCATCAGATGAAAATGTGGAGAGGTCGATAGATTTGAGATTGCGTCGAGTCACTGTGCGCATGGTACGGGAAGGAGGAGAAATGTCGAGAGAACAGAGAATTGCAGAGTGGTCAGATGGAAGGGCTGAAGTTAGACGGGTAGAAAGAACTAAGCAGTTGTCAGTAGCGGAATTGTGGTGATCACGAGAAATGATCCAGTCAAGAATGTGACCTTTTTGATGGGTTGGTTCAGAAATGTGTTGAGTCATATTGTGATTGGACAGAGAGTTGATGATATGTCTTGTGTCATAACGGTGAGTGTTGTCATAGTGGACATTGATGTCACCTAGAATGATGAGATTTCCAGGTAAGAGGCAGTAGTGGTCAAGCAATTGGTCAAAGTCAGACAGAAACGTGGATGTGGTGAGTTTGTTGGCAGAGCTAGGTGGGGGTCGATAGACACAGGAGAAGGTGATGGGGTGAGGGTTGGATTGGAAGGATACTTCAACGTGCTCGAAAGAAGGATGGGAGAAAGGCAGAGACTGCATGTGTGTGTGTGTGTGTGTGTGTGTGTGTGTGTGTGTGTGTGTGTGTGTGTGTGTGTGTGTGTGTGTGTGTGTGTGCTAGAGAGAGAGAGAGAGAGAGAGAGAGGAGAGAGAGAGCACCCTTTACCCAGGACACACTAACACATAGTGTACATGTTTCAGCCCATCATGGCAGTACATCGCAACCAACACCCACGTGTAAGTATCGTTGATGATAGAAGATAATTCTCTTGACATTTTTGTGTAGCAGATAATTCTCTTGACATTTTTGTGTAGAAATTAACATTGTTGACATTTTTGTGTACATGTATATATAGGCTGGTGATGTTTCTTCCTCCAATCTTTATTCCACTTCTCTTCCAAATCTGCCTGTCTAATGACCTGCTCTGTATAAAAGTTAAAGAGATGAGGCGAAACGATGCAGCGCTGCCTGACTCCTTTTTCGATGCCAGAATATTCGCAATGTGCCCCATTCCAT
>CM060314.1:620471-622971 GCA_030674185.1 Monoplex corrugatus | reverse complement strand
AACTGGTAGTCTGAGACTGTTAACATGGTAGGGGAACCTTAGTCTGATGACTGTTAACATAAAGGAGGGGGGGAGGGGAACACCTGGCTTTAGTCTGAGACTGTTAACATAACGGGGAAACACTGGCTAGTTGAATGTAATAAGGGGGGGGGGGGGAGGGAACACCTGGCTATAGTCTGATGACTGTTAACATAACAGGGGGGGGAGGAACACCTGGCTATAGTCTGTGACTGTTAACATAACAGGGAGGGAGGGAACACCTGGCTATAGTCTGATGACTGTTAACATAACTGGGGGGAGGGACACCTGGCTATAGTCTGTGACTGTTAACTAACAGGGTGGGGGAGGAACACCTCGCTATGTCTGATGACTGTTAACTACAGGGAGGACACCTGCTATAGTCTGATGACTGTTAACATAACAGGGGGGGGAGGGAACACCTGGCTATAGTCTGATGACTGTTAACATAACATGGGGTGGCAGGGACACCTGGCTATAGTTGATGACTGTTAACATAACAGGGTGGGGGTAGGGAACACCTGCTATAGTCTGATGACTGTTAACATAACGGGGGGGTGAGGGAACACCTGGCTATAGTCTGATGACTGTTAACATAACAGGGGGGGGAGGGAACACCTGGCTATAGTCTGATGACTGTTAACATAACAGGGGGGGAGGGAACACCTGGCTATAGTCTGATGACTGTTAACATAACAGGGGGGGGAGGGAACACCTGGCTATAGTCTGATGACTGTTAACATAACGGGGGGGGGGGGAGGGAACACTGGCTATAGTCTGAGACTGTTAACATAACGGGGGGGGAGGGAACACCTGGCTATAGTCTGATGACTGTTAACATAACATGGGGGGGGGGGGAACACCTGGCTTAGTCTGATGACTGTTAACATAACGGGGGGGGGGGAGGGAACACCTGGCTTATAGTCTGATGACTGTTAACATAACAGGGGGGGGAGGGAACACCTGGCTATAGTCTGATGACTGTTAACATAACAGGGGGGGGAGGAACACCTGCTATTAGTCTGATGACTGTTAACATAACAGGGAGGGGAGGAACACCTGGCTATAGTCTGATGACTGTTAACATAACAGGGGAGGGACACCTGGCTTTAGTCTGATGACGACTGTTAACATAACAGGGGGACACCTGGCTTTAGTCTGAATGACTGTTAACATAACAGGGGGGACACCTGGCTTTAGTCTGATGATGACTGTTAAAATAACAGGGGGGACACCTGGCTTTAGTCATGATGACTGTTAAATAACAGGGGGGAACACCTGGCTTTAGTCTGATGAGACTGTTAAATAACAGGGAGGAACACCTGGCTTTAGTCTGACGACGACTGTTAACATAACAGGGGGGAACACCTGGATTTAGTCTGATGAGACTGTTAACATAACAGGAGGAGGACACCTGGCTTTAGTCTGATGATGACTGTTAACATAACGGGGGAGGCACACCTGGCTTTAGTCTGATGACGACTGTTAACATAACAGGGAGGACACCTGGCTTTAGTCTGGATGACTGTTAATATAACAGGGGGACAACCTGGCTTTAGTCTGACGATGACTGTTAACATAACAGGGAGGACACCTGGCTTAGTTGCTGATGACTGTTAACATAACAGGGGGGACACCTGGCTTTAGTCTGAGATGACTGTTAATATAACAGGGAGGGACACACTGGCTTTAGTCTGATGATGACTGTTAACATAACAGGGAGGGACACACCTGGCTTTAGTCTGATGATGACTGTTAACATAACAGGGGGAGGACACCTGGCTTTAGTCTGATGATGACTGTTAACATAACAGGGAGGACACCTGGCTTTAGTCTGATGACTGTTAACATAACAGGGAGGACACCTGGCTTAGTACTGCATAAGATGGACATGTTAACTAAACAGGGAGGGACACCTGGCTTTAGTCTGATGATGACTGTTAACATAACAGGGGGAGGACACCTGGCTTTAGTCTGAGTGACTGTTAATATAACGGGGGGAGGACACCTGGCTTTAGTCTGAGATCGACTGTTAACATAACAGGGAGGGAACACCTGGCTTTAGTCTGATGATGACTGTTAACATAACAGGGAGGACACCTGGCTTATAGTCTGATGACGACTGTTAACATAACAGGGAGGACACTGGCTTTAGTCTGAGATACTGTTAACATAACAGGGGGGGACACCTGGCTTTAGTCTGATGACGACTGTTAACATAACAGGGAGGACACCTGGCTTTAGTCTGAAGACGACTGTTAACATAACAGGGAGGACACCTGGCTTTAGTCTGATGATGACTGTTAATATAACAGGGGAGACACCTAGCTTTAGTCTGACGATAACTGTTAACATAACGGGGGGGGGGGGAACACCTGGCTTTAGTCTGACGACGACTGTTAACATAACAGGGAGGACACCTGGCTTTAGTCTGACGATGACTGTTAACATAACAGGGAGGACACCTGGCTTTAGTCTGACG
>CM060314.1:612971-615471 GCA_030674185.1 Monoplex corrugatus | reverse complement strand
TGCATCAGCAAAAACAAGCTATTTCCAAACCAAAATCTTGAATGCCTCTTCTTCAAGAGAACTCTTTACAACCATGAATCATCTCCTTGGCACACGAAAAGATTTACCTCTCCCAAAAAACACACAAATGAAGAACTCCCATCTGTATTCTCCAAGTATTTCACCACCAAAATACAAACTCTTCGTGACAGGCTTGACAGGACACCCTGTCAACCATGCCCACCTGACCCTTCCTTCTCTGGCACACATCTTACTACTTTTACCCCAGTCTCACAAGAAGAAATTCTCAACACAATCAGATCCATGTCGTTCAAAACCTGCGAACTGGATCCTCTTCCAGGTTCTCTCTCTACTCTGACTGTATCCCTACTCTCCTCCCATTCATCACTGACATCATCAACACTTCTCTTCAAACTGGAACTGTCCCAGATTCTTTCAAGTCTGCTATTATTCATCCTCTCCTCAAGAAATACAATTTAGACCCAAATGAACTGAAAAATTACCGGCCTATCTCTAATCTCTCTTTCTTGTCAAAACTCACCGAAAAAGTTGTCCTCAACCAGCTGAACTCTCACCTGTCTGCCAACAATCTCCTCAATCCTTTCCAGTCAGCCTACCGCCAGTGCCATAGCACTGAAACTGCCCTGCTACACATTCTCAACAATCTCCTCCTTGCAACTGATACTGGCAAAGTCTCTCTCCTCACACTCCTTGATCTGTCTGCAGCCTTTGATACCATTGATCATGGTATTCTCCTTTCTAGACTTCATCATACTTTTGGCATCTCTGACATTGCTCTCTCCTGGTTCACTTCATATCTATCAAACAGAAAACAAACTGTTCTCATTAATGGCACTTACTCTCAACCTGCATACCTGACCTGTGGTGTTCCACAAGGATCTGTCCTTGGCCCTGTTCTTTTCACTCTTTACACCTCCCCCCTGTCCACCATAATCAACTCCCACTCTATAAAACACCACTTCTATGCTGATGACACCCAACTTCAAGACAGTGACACACCAGACAATATACAGCGCCTCTTGACTCACACCACAGAGTGTTACTCGGACATTAAGAACTGGATGACGTTCAACAAACTTCAGCTTAATGACGACAAGACAGAAGCTATCCTCATTGGCACCCGTCAGAAACTTTCTCAGCTGCCTCCTCTTTCTCTCCCATTATGTAACACATCAGTCCCAATTTCTGATTCAGCTAAAAACCCTTGGTGTCTGCATTGACTCTACCCTCTCCATGAACAACTTTGTTTCTCAAACTGCCAGATCTTGCTACTATCACCTCCATCGTATAAGCCTGATCAGGAAGTATCTCTTTTGAAACAACTGCAAAACTCGTTCTCTCCTTCATAATGTCTCGCATTGACTATTGCAATTCACTCCTGTCTGGTCTTCCTGCCTCCACCATTCACATCCTACAGCGCATTCAAAACAATGCTGTACGCCTTGTACTAAAAAGAAAAAAGCTGACCACATATCTCCTCTCCTGGCACAACTTCACTGGTTCCCTGTATCAAAGCGCATACAGTACAAACTAGACATCATGTGCTACAAAAGCCTCAATAACTCAGCCCCCGATTACCTGTCAAGCCTGCTTGAGATCTATGTTCCCTCACGTACCCTCCGCTCTGCCTCCGATCCTCTGACTTTTCGCTTTCCACGCACTAAGCTCAATACTTATGGTCCACAAGCCTTCTCTGTTTCTGGTCCACTTTCCTGGAACAAACTTCCTCTCTCTGTCCGTCAGCAACCTACTTTTGTCTCTTTCAAGTCGCTCTCAAAACTCACCTTTTCTCCTCTGCATAAAATCCTGATCTCACTCAATCCCCTCTGCAGCCTGTCTCCACTCGGAGGGGAATCACATTGTAATATATAATTGTATATAATATGCTCTCTATAATTTTCCATTGCTTTTATTCTTTCTCCCCATTTTAGCCGTGTACGTGGTGTGTGTGTGTGTGTGTGTGTGTGTGTGTGTGTGTGTGGTGTGTGTGTGTGTGTGTGTGTGTGTGTGTGCGTGCGTGCGTGCGTGTGTGTCTGTTTTAGCGCTTAGATTTGATTTTATCAAGATTTTGCGCTATACAAATAAAATATTGTATTGTAATATTGTTGTTTATTTTTGGCCACATAGCTCTGTAGTCTGTTTTCCTCTGTGTCATTAATGCTGTGTTATTTTTTGGTCATATAGCTCTGTGGTCTGTTTTCCTCTGTGTCATTAACGCTGTGTTGTTTTTGGTCATATAGCTCTGTGGTCTGTTTTCCTCTGTGTCATTAACGCTATGTTATTTTTGGTCATATAGCTCTGTGGTCTGTTTTCTACTTTGTTACTAACGCTGTGTTTATTTTTGGCCACATAGCTCTGTGGTCTGTTTTCCTCTGTGTCATTAACGCTGTGTTTATTTTTGGCCACATAGTTCTGTGGTCTGTTTTCCTCTGTGTCATTAACGCTGTGTTTATTTGTGGCCACATAGCTCTGTGGTCTG
>CM060314.1:577971-607971 GCA_030674185.1 Monoplex corrugatus | reverse complement strand
TTAACCCTAAGTTTACCCCTGAGCCTAACCCCAGCACCATTGGGGATATAAACCTACCACAATCTTAACCATCTAACCCTACTCTAACACTAACCCTATTAGCAGCATAACCTCCCAACCCCAACACTAAATTTACCGAGGACTTAAACCTTAACTCTAAACCCTAACCATAATTTTAATGGGAACCTTAATTCTAACCCTAACACGAATCCAAACCCTAAGCCTAACTCTACTTGTGACTGTAACCCCAACCCTAACCTTTACCTCTGTGACTTACTCTGCTTGGAACCTTACCCTAACCCCAACACAAACTCTAACCTTACCCTAACTCCAACACAAACTCTAACCTTACCCTAACCCCAACACAAACTCTAACCTTACCCTAGCCCCAACACAAACTCTAACTTTACCCTAACCCAACACAAACTCTAACCTTACCCTAACTCCAACACAAACTCTAACTTTACCCTCACTCCAACACAAACTCTAACTTTACCCTAACCCAACACAAACACTAACCTTACCCTAACCTCAACACAAACTCTAACCTTACCCTAACCCAACACAAACTCTAACCTTACCCTAACCTCAACACAAACTCTAACCTTACCCTAACCTCAACACAAACTCTAACCTTACCCTAACCTCAACACAAACTCTAACCTTACCCTAACCTCAACACAAACTAACCTTACCCTAACCTCAACACAAACTCTAACCTTACCCTAACCTCAACACAAACTCTAACCTTACCTAACCTCAACACAAACTAACCTTCCCTAACCTCAACACAAACTTAACCTTACCCTAACCTCAACACAAACTCTAACTTACCTAACCTCAACACAAACTCTAACCTTACCCTAACCTCAACACAAACTGTAACCTTACCCTAACCTCAACACAAACTCTAACTTTACCCTAACCTCAACACAAACTCTAATCTTACCCTAACCTCAACACAAACTCTAACCTTACCCTAACCCAACACAAACTCTAACCTTACCCTAACCTCAACACAAACTCTAACCTTACCCTAACCTCAACACAAACTCTAACCTTACCCTAACCTCAACACAAACTCTAACCTTACCCTAACCCAACACAAACTCTAACCTTACCCTAACCTCAACACAAACTCTAACCTTACCCTAACCCAACACAAACTCTAACGTTACCCTAACCTCAACACAAACTGTAACCTTACCCTAACCTCAACACAAACTCTAACATTACCCTAACCTCAACACAAACACTAACCTTACCCTAACCTCAACACAAACTGTAACCTTACCCTAACCTCAACACAAACTTAACCTTACCCTAACCTCAACACAAACTCTAACCTTACCCTAATCCAACACAAATTCTAACTTTACCCTAACCTCAACACAAACTCTAACCTTACCCTAACCTCAACACAAACACTAACCTTATCCTTACCCTTACCCTAGTATAAACAGACAGAAAGTCGGACATAATGCCTTAATCAAAGAAAGAAAAAAGACACAGTTAGCACTTTAAAATGAACACAAAATGAAATCGTGAAGTGTTTTGAACCATACACATGAATGTCCATTGTTTGAATACTTTGAAATTAACACGAACAAAGTGGGATGGTAAATATTATATCAAAGTACATTTGAGTAGCTGTTGGACTAAAATACTTAAACTGACTGTTGATTTGAAGTTCATTGAAGTCAAATCTTGAATAAAAGTACACTGAAGTAAATGTTGAATTAAAATACATTATAGTAAATGTTGAATTAAGATACATTGAAATAAATGTTAAATCAACGTACATTGAAATAAATCTTGAATAAAAGTACACTGAAGCAAATGTTGAATTAGAATACATTATAGTAAATGTTGAATTAAAGTACATTGAAATTCATGTTGAATCAAAGTACATATAAGTAAATCTTGAATTAAAGTATATTGAAGTAAATATTGAATTAAAGTTCATTGAAGTAAATCTTGAATTAAAGTACATTGAAGTAATGTTGAACTGAAGTACATTGAAGTAAGCGTTGATTAAAGTACATTGAAGTAAATGTTGAATCAAATACATTGAAATAAGTGTTTATTAAAGTACATTGAAGTAAGTGTTTATTAAAGTACATTGAAGTAAATGTTGAATCAAAGTACACTGAAATAAATGTGAATTAAAGTCCATTGAAGTAAGTGTTGAATTTAAGTCATTGAAGTAAGTGTTAAATTTAAGTACATTGAAATAAATGTGAATTAAAGTACATTGAAGTAAGTGTTGAATTAAAGTACATTGAAATAAATGTGAATTAAAGTACACTGAAGTAAATGTTGAATTAAAGTACATTGAAGTAAGTGCTGATTAAAGTACATTGAAGGAAAAATTGAATCAAAGTACATTGAAATAAAGATGAAGTGAAGTACACGGAAGTAGAGGCAAACCAAGTGGTTGATAGATTCATGTAAACACACCTTGTCTCAGTGGTTGATAGATTCATGTAAACACACCTTGTCTCAGTGGTTGATAGATTCATGTGAACACACCTTGTCTGAGTGGTTGATAGATTCATGTGAACACACCTTGTCTGAGTGGTTGATAGATTCATGTGAACACACCTTGTCTGAGTGGTTGATAGATTCATGTGAACACACGTTGTCTCAGTGGTTGATAGATTGATGTGAACACACGTTGTCTCAGTGGTTGATAGATTGATGTGAACACACGTTGTATCAGTGGTTGATAGATTGATGTGAACACACGTTGTCTCAGTGGTTGATAGATTGATGTGAACACACGTTGTCTCAGTGGTTGATAGATTGATGTGAACACACGTTGTCTCAGTGGTTGATAGATTATGTAAACACACCTTGTCTCAGTGGTTGATAGATTGATGTGAACACCCCTTGTCTCAGTGGTTGATAGATTGATGTGAACACACGTTGTCTCAGTGGTTGATAGATTGATGTAAACACACGTTGTCTCAGTGGTTGATAGATTGATGTGAACACACGTTGTCTCAGTGGTTGATAGATTGATGTAAACACACGTTGTCTCAGTGGTTGATAGATTGATGTAAACACACCTTGTCTCAGTGGTTGATAGATTGATGTGAACACACGTTGTCTCAGTGGTTGATAGATTGATGTAAACACACGTTGTCTCAGTGGTTGATAGATTCATGTAACACACCGTTGTCTCAGTGGTTGATAGATTGATGTGAACACACGTTGTCTCAGTGATTGATAGATTGATGTAACACACGTTGTCTCAGTGATTGATAGATTGATGTGAACACAGTTGTCTCAGTGATGATAGATGATGTGAACACACGTTTCTCAGGTGGTTGATAGATTGATGGAACACACTTGTCTCAGTGGTTGATAATTGATGTAAACACACGTTGTCTCAGTGGTTGATAGATTCATGTAAACACACGTTGTCTCAGTGGTTGATAGATTGATGTGAACACACGTTGTCTCAGTGGCCTGGAGACCCAGTCAGGACCGCCAGGGGGAATGGGTGGGAGTGACGTTCTATCAGACGATGGCACTGGGAGGCCTGACCATCAGCGGCGAGCCCAACAGCTACAGCTTTGTGACCAGCTTCAAGGTGAAATACCAGTACGCCACGCACGCCCCATGGTACTGGGTGGAATCACGGCTGTATGCTGAGAGAACACCGCAGGTGGGAGACACGTACTGATTCCTCCAGGTGATGGTGATGTGATGTGATGGTGATGGTGATGATGATGATGATCATGATGATGAATTGATGTTGATGATGATGATGATGATGATGATGATGATTGATGATTGATGATTGATGATGATGATGATGATGTGATGTGATGATGATGATGATGATGATGATTGATGATGATGATTGATGATGTGATGATGATGATTGATGATGATGATGATGATGATGATGATGATTGATGATTGATGATGATGATGATGATTGATGATGATGATGATGATGATGATGATGATGATGATGATGATGAGATGATGAATGATGCAGCAGTTATACAGTTCTTAGAACTCTGCACATTCTACAGGCGTTATCAGTATAATGTTAAGCAGCCATCAACGATAAACACAACGACCACTGATAACATGTTATACAAACCGAATCATCATCAAACGTAAGAAAACGCATGAATACCTAACATGGAGCATGACACACACGCAACCAAACACGCGCGCACAGCACACACCAACACACACACACACACACACACACAAACACAACACACACACACACACACACACACACACAACACACACACACACACACACACACACAACACACACACACACAACACAACACGAAACAGACCACTCCTTCTTCCTCAGTTCACCCCTTCCAGACAAAACATATAGGTTAGTCATTATAACATCAACATTACAGCAGACAAGGTTAGTCATTATAACATCAACATTACAGCAGACAAAACATATAGGTTAGTCATTATAACATCAACATTACAGCAGACAAAACATATAGGTTAGTCATTATAACATCAACATTACAGCAGACAAAACATATAGGTTAGTCATTATAACATCAACATTACAGCAGACAAAACATATAGGTTAGTCATTATAACATCAACATTACAGCAGACAAAACATATAGGTTAGTCATTATAACATCAACATTACAGCAGACAAAACATATAGGTTAGTCATTATAACATCAACATTACAGCAGACAAAACATATAGGTTAGTCATTATAACATCAACATTACAGCAGACAAAACATATAGGTTAGTCATTATAACATCAACATTACAGCAGACAAAACATATAGGTTAGTCATTGTAACATCAACATTATAGCAGACAAACATATAGGTTAGTCATTATAACATCAACATTACAGCAGACAAAACATATAGGTTAGTCATTATAACATCAACATTACAGCAGACAAAACATATAGGTTAGTCATTATAACATCAACATTACAGCAGACAAAACATACAGGTTAGTCATTATAACATCAACATTACAGCAGACAAAACATAGGTTAGTCATTGTAACATCACATTACAGCAGACAAGGTTAGTCATTGTAACATCAACATTACAGCAGACAAAACATATAGGTTAGTCATTATAACATCAACATTACAGCAGACAAGGTTAGTCATTGTAACATCAACATTACAGCAGACAAAACATAGGTTAGTCATTATAACATCAACAATACAGCAGACAAGGTTAGTCATTATAACATCAACATTACAGCGACAAAACATATAGGTTAGTCATTATAACATCAACATTACAGCAGACAAAACATTAGGTTAGTCATTATAACATCAACATTACAGCAGACAAAACATATAGGTTAGTCATTATAACATCAACATTACAGCAGACAAAACATATAGGTTAGTCATTGTAACATCACATTACAGCAGACAAGGTTAGTCATTGTAACATCAACATTACAGCAGACAAAACATATAGGTTAGTCATTATAACATCAACATTACAGCAGACAAGGTTAGTCATTGTAACATCAACATTACAGCAGACAAAACATAGGTTAGTCATTATAACATCAACAATACAGCAGACAAGGTTAGTCATTATAACATCAACATTACAGCAGACAAAACATATAGGTTAGTCATTATAACATCAACATTACAGCAGACAAAACATTAGGTTAGTCATTATAACATCAACATTACAGCAGACAAAACATATAGGTTAGTCATTATAACATCAACATTACAGCAGACAAAACATACAGGTTAGTCATTATAACATCAACATTACAGCAGACAAAACATATAGGTTAGTCATTATAACATCAACATTACAGCAGACAAAACATTAGGTTAGTCATTATAACATCAACATTACAGCAAACAAAACATATAGGTTAGTCATTATAACATCAACATTACAGCAGACAAAACATATAGGTTAGTCATTGTAACATCACATTACAGCAGACAAGGTTAGTCATTGTAACATCAACATTACAGCAGACAAAACATATAGGTTAGTCATTATAACATCAACATTACAGCAGACAAGGTTAGTCATTGTAACTCAACATTACAGCAGATAAAACATATAGGTTAGTCATTATAACATCAACATTACAGCAGACAAAACATATAGGTTAGTCATTGTAACATCAACATTACAGCAGACAAAACATAAGGTTAGTCATTGTAACATCAACATTACAGCAGACAAAACATATAGGTTAGTCATTATAACATCAACATTACAACAGATAAAACATACAGGTTAGACATTATAACATCAACATTACAGCAGACAAAACATATAGGTTAGTCATTATAACATCAACATTACAACAGATAAAACATACAGGTTAGACATTATAACATCAACATTTCAGCAGACAAAACATATAGGTTAGTCATTATAACATCAACATTACAGCAGACAAAACATATAGGTTAGTCATTGTAACATCAACATTATAGCAGACAAAACATTAGGTTAGTCATTATAACATCAACATTACAGCAGACAAAACATATAGGTTAGTCATTATAACATCAACATTACAGCAGACAAAACATATAGGTTAGTCATTATAACATCAACATTACAGCAGTCAAAACATATAGGTTAGTCATTATAACATCAACATTACAGCAGACAAAACATAGGTTAGTCATTGTAACATCACATTACAGCAGACAAGGTTAGTCATTGTAACATCAACATTACAGCAGACAAAACATATAGGTTAGTCATTATAACATCAACATTACAGCAGACAAGGTTAGTCATTGTAACATCAACATTACAGCAGACAAAACATAGGTTAGTCATTATAACATCAACATTACAGCAGACAAGGTTAGTCATTATAACATCAACATTACAGCAGACAAAACATATAGGTTAGTCATTATAACATCAACATTACAGCAGACAAAACATACAGTTTAGTCATTATAACATCAACATTACAGCAGACAAGGTTAGTCATTGTAACATCAACATTACAGCAGACAAAACATATAGGTTAGTCATTATAACATCAACATTACAGCAGACAAAACATATAGGTTAGTCATTATAACATCAACATTACAGCAGACAAAACATATAGGTTAGTCATTATAACATCAACATTACAGCAGACAAAACATATAGGTTAGTCATTATAACATCAACATTACAGCAGACAAAACATATAGGTTAGTCATTATAACATCAACATTACAGCAGACAAAACATATAGGTTAGTCATTGTAACATCAACATTACAGCAGACAAAACATACAGGTTAGTCATTATAACATCAACATTACAGCAGACAAAACATATAGGTTAGTCATTATAACATCAACATTACAGCAGACAAAACATACAGGTTAGTCATTATAACATCAACATTACAGCAGACAAAACATATAGGTTAGTCATTATAACATCAACATTACAGCAGACAAAACATATAGGTTAGTCATTGTAACATCAACATTACAGCAGACAAAACATATAGGTTAGTCATTATAACATCAACATTACAGTAGACAAAACATACAGATTAGTCATTATAACATCAACATTACAGCAGACGATGAAACAAGCCAGAGGGCATGGGGGGGGGGGGGGGGGGGGGCAGAGAAGTTAGAGTTTAGTTCTGGTATTTCTTGAAAAGGGGAGTATTCAGGGCTGATTTAAAGGACGTATTAATGATATTTCTCTTATTTCAGGGTTGATTTAAAATACGTATTAATGATATGTCTCTTATTTCAGGGCTGATTTAAAATACGTATTAATGGTGTCTCTTATTTCAGGGCTGATTTAAAATACGTATTAATGATGTCTCTTATTTCAGGGCTGATTTAAAATACGTATTAATGATGTCTCTTATTTCAGGGCTGATTTATAATACGTATTAATGATGTCTCTTATTTCAGGGCTGATTTAAAGGACGGAATAAATTATATTTATTATATTTCAGAGCTGATTTGAAGGATGGAATTAATGATATTTCTCTTATTTCAGGGATGATTTGAAGGACTGAGTTAAAGATATTTATTTCATAAGGAAGACAGTTCCAGACCTTGGGGGCTGCAAAAGAAAGAGAGCGTTCTCCACTGGTTTCAGTCCTGACATGATGAACATGAAGCGGATTTAAGCCAGGAGAAGAAAGAAACTGTCTTGGTGTGTACTCACAGACAGATTTGAGAGATAAAGAGGAGCAACTTTATAGAAAAACAGGGACAACAGTTGACAGTTTTAAATCTATCCATGCTTGAATAGGAAGCTAGTGCAAGCTTTCGGTCAGAGACTGACATGACCATACATGTATTTTAGACGCTTTGTTTACCAGTCTTGCTGCGGACTTTGAACTTTGGGTGGTGTTTAAGAGGGGTGTAAATAAGGATGGTTTTGGGTGGTGTTTAAGAGGGGTGTTTAGTAAGGATGGTTATGGGTGGTGTTTAAGAGGGGTGTAAATAAGGATGGTTATGGGTGATGTTTAAGAGGGCATTTAAGTAAGGATGATTATGGGTGGTGTTTAAGAGGGTGTAAGTAATAATAATAATAGAGAACATTTATGGCGCTTAATCTAAAAAAAGCCCTAAGCGCTTACAGTAAACACACACACACACGCACACACAACACACGCACACGCACACACACACACACACACACACACACACACACACACACACACCCGCACACACACACACACACACACACACACACACACACACACACACCCGCACACACACACACCCACACACACACACACACACACCCGCACACACACACACACGCGCGCGGGCACAGATTTCAAGGTGGCAGCTGAAGTAAGAGTACAGAACTACAGGCTAGGATTTAAAAAGAGTGGTTTTTAGACTGGACTTAAACGAAGAAAGGGTACAGGTAGAGCGGAGAGGAAAGGGAAGTTTGTTCCAAATAGAGGGGGCCTGATAAGAAAAAGCACGTTCACCAAGAGTTTTGTTGCGGAAGCGTGGGATTCTAAGTAGGTGGGCATCAGTAGAAGAGCGTAGCTCTCTGGAGGGAATGTAAACAGTCAGGAGATCAGAAAGATAGGGGGGAGCTAGACCAGCCAGAGACTTATGGCATAGGAGGGAAAGTTTATAGTCAATACGCATTCGAACAGGAAGCCAGTGTAGAATTCGAAGCAGAGGGGAAACATGAGTTGACCTTGGGCATTTCCGTACAAGGCGAGCAGCGTTATTTTGAACTTTTTGCAATTTGGATAAGAGTGTTTGGGGGCAGCCAGCAAGAAGCGAGTTACAGTAGTCGAGTCTGGAAAGAATGAGTGCAGAAATGAGAGTTATAGTGCTTTCTTCAGATAGAAGATGACGCACAGAACTGATCCGTCGAAGTTCTAAGTAACAAGCACGACAGACAGAGGATACCTGGCTGTGGAAGGAAAGAGTTTGGTCCAGTACAACTCCAAGATTACGCACGGATGTGGAAGTGTGGATTACCGAGTCTTCAAGCTGGATAGAAACAGGGATAGGCACAGTAGACAGAAGTCGCTTTGATGCAATAAATATAAATTCTGTTTTGTCATTATTCAGCTGGAGTTTGTTGCATGTCATCCAAGACTTTATGTCAGAAATGCAGAGCTGTGTGCGTTGAATTATAGAAGGGATAGTGGAGGGATGGCCAGACATGTAGATTTGGTTGTCATCAGAAAAACAGTGATGGGATATGTGATGATGGGCTACAATATCAGAGATGGGCTGAGTGTACAAAATAAAGAGAATAGGGCCTAAGACAGAGCCCTGAGGAACACCGTACTTCAAGATGGTAGGATTAGAAGAGACACCATTTATGGAGACAACTTGTACACGACCAGAAAGGTAGGATTGAAACCATGACAGAGCAATGCCAGAGATACCAAAAATATTCTGAAGTCGAGAAAGAAGAGTATTGTGATCAATAGTGTCGAAGGCAGAAGAGAGATCAAGAAGAGAGAGAAGGGACACCTGACCATTGTCTAGAGTAGATAGCAGATCATTCACAATCTTCAAAAGAGCAGTCTCTGTACTATGACCAGAGCGATAGGCAGATTGCAAAGGATAGAGAGGCTGTTGCAATCCAGGTGTTCCTGGAGTTGGAGAAGTGCGATCTTTTCAATAATCTTAGAAAGAAAAGACAGATTGGAAACAGGACGGTAGTTTTTCAGGTTTTCAGGATCAAGGGAGAGTTTCTTTAGAAGAGGTTGAACAATAGCTGTCTGGAGAATAGAAGGAAAACATCCAGAAGTGAGAGAGTCATTTACAATGACAGTGATGTAGGGAAGCAAATCGTGAATCAATTGGGATAAAAGAACAGATGGAAGGGGATCAAGTGCACATGTCTTTATGGTAGTTTTATGAATAACTTCACTGACAACAGCTTCAGTCACAGGCTTAAATTCATTAAACAGGTTTCCAGTGAAAGAGTCATAGGGAACATCTGGTAACATTGCTGACTGAGAGTCGAGGCTTGAACGAAGATCTTCAATTTTGTTACTAAAAAAGTCACAAAATTTCTGTGGTAGATTAGAGGGATAGACAGGCGAAGGAAGTGGGGATGATTTTATTCTCCCCATGAATGCATTGGTGACCTTGAACAGTTGTTTTGTTGTAGTACATGCAGTGATTTTTGAATTATAATATGCTGACTTGGCTTGTTGTACTAAGGTATTTACTAAATTGTTAGCAGCACGCATTATCTGTTTGTGAATTTCTAGTCCACTTTTAAGCCATTGTCTCTCAGCCCTTCGTCTTGCACGCTTAGCATCCAGTACTTGTTCTCCAGCAGCTGGAAACCAGGGCGACGGTGGTCGGGTGGAGATTTTCCGTCGAAGAACAGGAGCATGGCGATCCATGACGTCTTGAAGAAGGCTGTTGAACAGCCCGGCAGATAGGGCAGGAGCCGACTGAAGAGCGGCCAGCACATCCGATCTAAAAGCCACAAAGTCGATGGATGCCAAGTCACGCTTCTCAATGTAGCGGGGAGGCTTAGAGGGAACAGGGAGGTTCAGCATGGCTAGAACAGGGTAGTGGTCCGAAGTCAGGGACAGGCTGGTCGAGACAGACTCAACCAGTTCTCCTTCAGGGTGAATGATCCAGTCGAGGATATGGCCAGACTTGTGGGTAGGGGAGGTGACAGCCTGGGATAGATTGAAGGATTCAAGAAGATCCATGAGACGCGACGAATATGTATTTGAGGGGGTATCCCAGTGGAAGTTAAAGTCTCCCACCAAAATGAAATTGCCTCTAACCATGTTCATATGTTCAAGTAGATCGGGGAGCTCGTCGAGAAAGAGTGAGTCCTTGAGATGGTTCTTTTTGTTAGGAGGGGGACGGTACAAGCAGAAGACATGAAGTAGAAGCTGGGGTAGGGAGAGAGTAAGTTGGGCCAGTTCAAATGAAGTGTGAGGGAAGGAGAAGTTCGAGGTAGCACTAATGGAGGAAGTAATGGCATCAGACACAACAAAAGCGATGCCTCCACCACGGGTCTGCCGAGGGAAGCTGAGAGTCTTGAAGCCTGGAGGGGACAAGTCACAACACTTGGCCTCGTCACCACTGGGCAGCAACCAAGTCTCTGTCAGACACAACACACTGACATCGTTGTCAATGACAAAATCGTTGATGGCGGTTCTCTTCACTGCTGTACCCACTGATCGGGCATTGAACACAGAGAGGGTCAGTTTCTTGTGGCACCTAACAGAGCAACCAGGCTTGAAAAGGGGCACAGTAATTAGGTTTGATGGAACAGCAGAGCGAGGTGGGGATCCATGAGAGATAGGGGGAGCACGACTGGCAACAGCAATCTTTCTATGCTTTCTTCTCCCCGCCCTGCATCCCCGAACATGAGGAAGATTCACACCGATGCGGAGCCTTCGTAATGTCAGGTTCAAGGTTGGATCAAGGGGTGCAGGTTGCACTGCTAGCAGTTCATTGCAGCTGTAGGATAGAAGGGGTGAATGAGCAGCCGACAAGGCAGGACGTTGACAGGTGGGAGTAAGGATGGTTATGGGTGGTGTTTAAGAGAGGATTTAAGTAAGGATGGTTATGGGTGGTGTTTAAGGGGGGTGTTAAGTAAGGATGGTTATGGGTGTGTTTAAGAGGGGTGTTAAGTAAGGTGGTTATGGGTGGTGTTTAAAAGGGGTGTTAAGTAAGGATGGTTATGGGTGGTGTTTAAGAGGGGTGTTAAGTAAGGATGGTTATGGGTGTGTTTAAGAGGGGTGTTAAGTAAGGTGGTTATGGGTGGTGTTTAAAAGGGGTGTTAAGTAAGGATGGTTATGGGTGGTGTTTAAGAGGGGTGTTAAGTAAGGATGGTTATGGGTGGTGTTTAAGAGGGGTGTTAAGTAAGGTGGTTATGGATGGTGTTTAAAAGGGGTGTTAAGTAAGGATAGTTATGGGTGGTGTTTAAGGGGGTGTTAAGTAAGAATGGTTATGGGTGGTGTTTTAAGAAGTGTGATAAGTAAGGATGGTTATGGGTGGTGTTTAAAAGGGGTGTTAAGTAAGGATGGTTATGGGTGGTGTTTAAGAGGGGTGTTAAGTAAGGATGGTTATGGGTGGTGTTTAAGAGGGGTGTTAAGTAAGGATGGTTATGGGTGGTGTTTAAGACGGGTGGTAAGTAAGGATGGTTATGGGTGTGTTTAAGAGGAGTGTTAAGTAAGGATGGTTATGGGTGTGTTTAAGAGGAGTGTTAAGTAAGGATAGTTATGGGTGGTGTTTAAGAGGGGTGTTAAGTAAGGATGGTTATGGGTGGTGTTTAAGACGGGTGGTAAGTAAGGATGGTTATGGGTGTGTTTAAGAGGAGTGTTAAGTAAGGATGGTTATGGGTGTGTTTAAGAGGAGTGTTAATAAGAATGGTTATGGGTGGTGTTTAAGAGGTGTGATAAGTAAGGATGGTTATGGGTGGTGTTTAAAAGGTTGTTAAGTAACTATGGTTATGGGTGGTGTTTAAGAGGGGTGTTAAGTAAGGGTGATTACGGGTGGTGTTTAAGAGGAAAGGTTAAGTAAGGGTGGTTATGGGTGGTGTTTAAGAGGGGTGTTAAGTGAGGATGGTTATGGGTGGTGTTTAAAAGGGGTGCTAAGTAAGGATGGTTATGGGTGGTGTTTAAGAGGGGTGTTAAGTAAGGATGGTTATGGGTGGTGTTTAAGAGGGGTGTTAAGTAAGGATGGTTATGGGTGGTGTTTAAGAGGGGTGCTAAGTAAGGATGGTTATGGGTGGTGTTTAAGAGGTGTGATAAGTAAGGATGGTTATGGGTGATGTTTAAGAGGGGTGCTAAGTAAGGATGGGTATGGGTGGTGTTTAAGACGGGTGTTAAGTAAGGATGGTTATGGGTGGTGTTTAAGAGGGGTGTTAAGTGAGATGGTTATGGGTGGTGTTTAAAAGGGATGCTAAGTAAGGATGGTTATGAGTGATGTTTAAAAGGGGTGTTAAGTAAGGATGGTTATGGGTGGTGTTTAAGAGGGGTGTTAAGTAAGGATGGTTATGGGTGATGTTTAAGAGGGGTTTAAGTGAGGATGGTTATGGGTGGTGTTTAAAAGGGGTGTTAAGTAAGGATGGTTATGGGTGGTGTTTAAGAGAGGTGTTAAGTAAGGATGGTTATGGGTGGTGTTTAAGAGGGGTGTTAAGTAAGGATGGTTATGGGTGGTGTTTAAGAGAGGTGTTAAGTAAGGATGGTTATGGGTGGTGTTTAAGAGGGGTTTTAAGTAAGGGTGGTTATAGGTAGTGTTTAAGAGGGGTGTTAAGTAAGGATGGTTATAGACAGGTATGATGTGTGATATGTGATGTGTGATGTGTGATGTGTGATGTGGGGTTGTTATTGTCAGGTTTGATGTGTGATGTGTGATGTGGGGTGGTTATAGACAGATAAGATGTGTGATGTATGATGTGAGATGTGTGATGTGTGATGTGGGGTTGTTATAGACAGATGTGATGTGTGATGTGTGATGTGTGATGTGTGATGTGGATGTTATAGACAGATGTGATGTGTGATGTGTGATGTGGGGTGTTATAGACAGATATGATGTGTGATGTGTGATGTGTGATGTGTGATGTGTGATGTGGGGTTGTTATAGACAGATATGATGTGTGATGTGATGGATGTGGGGTTGTTATAGACAGATATGATGTGTGATGTGTGATGTGGGATGTTATAGACGATATAGATGTGATGTGTGATGTGGGGTTGTTATAGACAGATATGATGTGTGATGTGTGATGTGGGGATGTTATAGACAGATATGATGTGTGATGTGTGATGTGGGTGTTATAGACAGATTGATGTGTGATGTGGTTGATGTGTGATGTGGGGATGTTATAGACAGATGTGATGTGTGATGTGTGATGTGGGGTTGTTATAGACAGATATGATGTGTGATGTGTGATGTGTGATGTGTGATGTGTGATGTGGGGTTGTTATTGACAGATATGATGTGTGATGTGTGATGTGGGGTTGTTATAGACAGATATGATGTTTGATGTGTGATGTGGGGTTGTTATAGACAGATATGATGTGTGATGTGTGATGTGGGGTTGTCATAGACAGATGTGATGTGTGATGTGTGGTTGTCATAGACAGATATGATGTGTGATGTGTAAAGTGTGATGTGGGGTTGTTATAGACAGATGTGATGTGTGATATGTGATGTGTGGTTGTCATAGACAGATATGATGTGTGATGTGTGATGTGTCATGTGGGTTTAATAATAATAATAATGGCTTCTTATATAGCGCTTAATCAAAATAATTTCTCTAAGCGCTTTACAAAAACATACTGCATTCACCTCTCCTACACACACAACCACACACCTCACAAACAACTACAAATACCACCACTACAGAAACCAACAAATCCTACGAGCACAACACTCACTCATCTCAAGCATTGCTACCAAACCAAATCACACAACGTTCAATTATATAACAAACACATGCAATAGAAAACACACCCTGAAACAGTATGTCAAAACAAGGCTTAGACGGCTATGACATAGGTTGTACCCCTACGCAGCATTGACTAGTTGTGAGAAAATAGATGGGTTTTAAGTTTAGACTTGAAAGAAGAGAAATAATCTGAATGTCTGAGAGAGTCTGGCAGTCTGTTCCACATCGATGGAGCTTGAAAAGAGAAAGACCTTTCACCAGTAGTAGTTCTGAAGCGAGTCATTCGTAGAAGGCGGTCGTCTGCAGAGGAGCGTAGTTGTCGAGAGGGAGTATAGATTTGAAGGAGATATGAGAGATAAGAAGGTCCATTTTCAAAGAGAGAAGAGAAAGTGAGAGTTGAGATTTTGTACGAGATACGGTTTGAGACAGATAACCAGTGAAGAGAGTGAAGTAGTGGCGAAATGTGATCATATTTACCTGCTCTACAGACTACCCGGGCTGCATGATTTTGGATTCGCTGTAATCTTTCTATCAGGTATTTCGGAAGGCCGGCCAAAAGTGAGTTGCAGTAATCTATTCTAGATAAAACAAAGGCACAAATGAGAGTTTTTGTAGCATCTGTAGAGAGAAGGTGACGTACGGAACTGATTCTTCTTAGTTCTAAATAAGCAATCTTGCAAATATTTGAAACTTGTTTCTCAAAGGAGAGGGATTGGTCAAGAATGACCCCTAGACTGCGGACAGAGGTGGACACAGAAACAGTACAGTCATTGATAGTGACAGTTGAAGGTAGAGAAGGATGGTTAGGTTGTTTTGTCACGAACATGAGTTCCGTCTTGTCGTCATTTAGTTGTAGTTTGTTGGTAGTCATCCAGTCCTTTAGGTCTGCAATGCAGCCCTGCGCCCGAGAAATCAGTGAGTCAATTTTAGCAATGGGAGCCGACTGATGAAGCTGTGTATCATCAGCAAAGCTCTCGTGCAACATGGCGTGACCACCAATGACGTCAGACACAAGACCGGCATACAGCACAAAAAGGACTGGCCCCAGTACAGAACCCTGAGGCACACCGTACCTAAGAGGAGAACTGTCTGAGTATCTGTCCTGTACACACACTGTCTGAGTCCGTCCAGTCAAGTAAGAGATAATCCAGTCGAGGGCTGTGTCTTTGAAACCAAAGGAAGTTTGAAGCCGTGAGAACAAAATATTATGATCGATCGTGTCAAATGCTGCGGAAAGATCCAACAACGCTAACAAGGAAACGTTCCCATCATCAAGCCCACAGAGGAGGTCATTGACTACACGGAGGAGTGCTGTCTCACAGCTATGGCCTTGTCGGTAAGCAGACTGATGAGGATTCAAGAGGTGATTCTTTTCGAGATGTTCTAGAATTTGTTCCAGAACAATCTTTTCCAATAATTTTGATAGAAATGACAAATTTGACACAGGCCGATAATTCTTTAGAACGTTTTTGTCTAGTGAAGGTTTCTTGATCAATGGACGTACCACTGCAGACTTGAAGATTTCAGGAACGTGACCAGAGGACAGAGAGGTATTGATAACATGAGTAATATGGGGTAGAACGTCATCGATACACTGGAAGAGCAAGTGAGTAGGAATGGCATCAAGTTCACATGATTTAGGGCTGCATCGCAAACAAAGTTTTTTGACATAGTCTTGGCTAACAGGGCTGAAAGAAGTCAAAGGAGGTCCACAGTAAACTTTGTCATTCAGGGAGTGTACAGGTGCAGTAGAATCTAGGTTTTCACGGATAGTATCAATTTTGCCATTGAAAAACTCTAAGAATTTCTGAGGGAGCTCTTGAGCTTGGAAGATGGTGGGGAGGGTGGAGCAGCTGACTTTACCTAACAGACTATTTGTGACATTGAACAACTGCTTGGCCATATTACAAGCCAATATCTTTGAAGAATAGAACAAAGTTTTTGCTTGATGAACAATATCAGTAACATGATTTCTAGCGGTTTGATATATTTCCCAGTATACAGTCAGACCCGTGGCGCGCCATCGCCTCTCAGCCCTCCTCCTCTCCTGCTTGGCCTCCGACAACTCAGGACCCACTGTGCTGTGCCATTGACACAATGAGCGATCAGAGATCAAGCGCCTGCTCACTGGAGCATGCTTATCAAGCATGGCACGGAGGGCAGAGGTCAGCTGAAAAGCCGATGGCTCACTCGGTATGGTCGTGATCAGATCAGATTTGAAAGCCTCTATGTCGATAGCAGAAATGTTCCTAACTTCCTTGTACGTCTTTGGAACGGCGGGCCTAATGATGTCTAATTCACATTCACAGCATAATGATCCGATGCTAAGTTAGTGTCAACAGTTGAAGACTTGAGTAAATGATCACTGTCTCTGTAGACTACCCAGTCTACTGTGTTACCTTGTTTGTTCGTTTTTTCATTCACGGATTGCTGGAGTCCAAAAGTATCTAAAATTTCTAACACCTCAGGCGTGTATCCAACTGTGGGCTTATTGAACAGATATGATGTGTGATGTGTGATGTGTGATGTGGGGTTGTTATAGACAGATATGATGTGTGATGTGTGATGTGTGGGTTGTCATAGACAGATATGATGTGTGATGTGTGATGTGTCATGTGGGTTTGTTATAGACAGATATGATGTGTGATGTGTGATGTGGGTTGTTATAGACAGATATGATGTGTGATGTGTGATGTGGGGTTATAGACAGATATGATGTGTGATGTGTGATGTGTGATTGGGTTGTCATAGACAGATATGATGTGTGATGTGTGATGTGTGATGTGGGGTTGTTATAGACAGATATGATGTGTGATGTGTCATGTGTCATGTGGGGTTGTTATAGACAGATATGATGTGTGATGTGTGTGTGATGTGGGGTTGTTATTGACAGATATGATGTGTGATTGTGTGGTTGTCATAGACAGATATGATGTGTGATGTGTCATGTGGGTTTGGTATAGACAGATATGTGTGATGTGTGATGTGTGTGTGGGTTGTTATAGACAGATATGATGTGTGATGTGTGATGTGTGGTTGTCATAGACAGATATGATGTGTGATGTGTGATGTGTCATGTGGGTTTGTTATAGACAGATATGATGTGTGATGTGTGATGTGTGGTGGTTTGGTATAGACAGATATGATGTGTGATGTGTGATGTGTGATGTGGGGTTGTTATAGACAGATATGATGTGTGATGTGTGATGTGTTGTGTGATGTGGGTTGTTATAGACAGATATGATGTGTGATGTGTGATGTGTATGTGGGTTGTTATAGACAGATATGATGTGTGATGTGTGATGTGTGATGTGAGGTTGTTATAGACAGATATGATGTGTGATGTGTGATGTGTGATGTGTGATGTGGGGTTGTTATAGACAGATATGATGTGTGATGTGTGATGTGGGGTTGTTATAGACAGATATGATTGTGATGTTGATGTGTGATGTGTGATGTGTGATGTGGGGTGGTTATAGACAGATATGATGTGTGATGTGTGATGTGAGGTGTTATAGACAGATATGATGTGTGATGTGTGATGTGGGTTGTTAAGACAGATATGATGTGTGATTGTGATTGTGATTGTTACAGACAGGTATGAAACAAGAGCTGTCCACAGGCCAACTGGTCAGGAAATCACGAGTGTATGACTTTGTACTAGTGGCATAACCCAATATTTGGCTGACAACCACCACAAATATAACAAAGTGTTCTTGACCACATCAGAATTATTGTTTCTTGAAGGAGCGCTCTGTGTGCACTTTCTGCACGTTTAGTCAGAGTAAACCACTAGCAATGGTCTTGTTTGTCATGTGGGAGGGGTCTGCACTCTTGCCTTCAACGAATTTGTTTGTTTGTGTTTGTTTGTTTGATTGAATCTTTCTTTCTTTCTTTCTTTCTTTCTTTCTTTTTATTCTTTTATTCTTTGTAACATTTGCCAGAGAAAGGTTTCCAGGTTCACTGGCCATGCTATGTTTCAGGTGTTTGACGGGCCAACAACAGACGACTCTTCCAGCACTCAGTTCTTTTACAAGACCATATACGCTCAGAGCGTCCGTGTGTACCCCGTCAAATGGGGCTCACACATCGCTATACGCTTGGAGTTGTCGGGCTGTGTGGGAGGTACGTTGTGTCCACACCGCTCTTGTCATACACATTAGACAGCTAGTTGTTGGTCAGCTGGCCAGTTTTCATTGGGAATGTTTTGTAGTGTCTTGGTCCTGTTCTTTAACGTGCTAAGGCTGTTCGCTTCAGCTAGGTCTCACAATGTCTGAGGAAGTGGAGTTAAAATGAAGTCTAACGAGCTGTTAACTTGCAGAACATGAAATTCCCCAGAACATACCAACGGTTGTCAGGTAACCATAAGACAGCTAATTTCCTGAACAAACCTTGGAATACACACATGTACAGGTAAAACATCCGGAAGTGACTGTTTGGAAAGTGTGTTCATGCAACCGACAATTTAAATTACTTCATCTCAATTTCTGTTAAGTACTTGTCTAGTCATCCATATTTGAAAGCTGAAATGTGCATATGTTGGTCTCACAGCACACATAAATCGTGTCCACATCTATTTCAAGCATACACTCACGCACGCACACACACACACACACATACACTCACGCACGTAAGCGCGCACGCACGCACGCACGCACATGCACGTACGTACGCACACACACACACACACAACACCACACACACACACACACACCACACACACACACACACCACACACACACACACACACACACACACACACACACACACACACACACACACACACACACATTCACACAGCTATAAGACAATCAAACCGTTGTCCATTATACGACAGAACCAAACTGACCGTTGTCCACTATATGTCACAGAGCCGTGCTCCGTGGACTATGCTGTGAGTGGACCCTTGGTGGTGATGGAAGGGGGTTTCTCAGCGTCCAGTATGTCAGACTACACACACTCCCCACATGCTGCACGACTGCACCCAGTGACAGAGAACACCGCCCCCTCCTGCTGGCGCCCCGGTCACCCCTTTGACCCCACCTCTCCACCTTGGATTGAAGTCGACCTGGGGACCATTAAGGTAGATGTTAAGTAAACTTGTAACCATTAAGGTAGATGTTAAGTAACTTGTAACCATTAAGGTAAATGTTAAGTAACCTGTAACCATTAAGGTAAGTGTTAAGTAACCTGTAACCATTAAGGTAGGTGTTAAGTAACCTGTAACCATTAAGGTAGGTGTTAAGTAACCTGTAACCATTAAGGTAAATGTTAAGTAACCTGTAACCATTAAGGTAAGTGTTAAGTAACCTGTAACTATTACGTTAGGTGTTAAGTAACCTGTTACCATTAAGTTAAGTGTTAAGTAACCTGATACCATTAAGTTAGCTATTAAATAATATGGTACCATTAAGTTAGGTGTTAAGTAACCTGTTACCATTAAGTCAGGTGTTTAGTAACCTGTTACCATTAAGTTAGGTGTTTAGTAGCCTGGTACCATTAAGTTAGGTGTTTAGTAACTTGGTACCATTGTTAGGTGTTTAGTAGCCTGGTACCATTGTTAGGTGTTTAGTAGCCTGGTACCATTAAGTTAGGTGTTTAGTAGCCTGGTACCATTAAGTTAGGTGTTTAGTAACTTGGTACCATTAAGTTAGGTGTTTAGTAACTTGGTACCATTAAGTTAGGTGTTTAGTAGCCTGGTACCATTAAGTTAGGTGTTTAGTAGCCTGGTACCATTAAGTTAGGTGTTTAGTAGCCTGGTACCATTAAGTTAGGTGTTTAGTAGCCTTGGTACCATTAAGTTAGTGTTTAGTAGCCTGGTACCATTAAGTTAGGTGTTTAGTAGCCTGGTACCATTAAGTTAGTGTTTAGTAGCTGGTACCATTAAGTTAGGTGTTTAGTAGCCTGGTACCATTAAGTTAGTGTTTAGTAGTCTGGTACCATTAAGTTAGTGTTTAGTAGCTGGTACCATTAAGTTAGTGTTTAGTAGCCTGGTACCATTAAGTTAGTGTTTAGTAGCCTGGTACCATTAAGTTAGTGTTTAGTAGCCTGGTACCATTAAGTTAGTGTTTAGTAGCCTGGTACCATTAAGTTAGTGTTTAGTAGCCTGGTACCATTAAGTTAGTGTTTAGTAGCCTGGTACCATTAAGTTAGGTGTTTAGTAGCCTGGTACCATTAAGTTAGTGTTAGTATACCATTAAGTTAGTGTTTAGTAGTCTGGTACCATTAAGTTAGTGTTAGTAGCCTGGTACCATTAAGTTAGGTGTTTAGTAACTGGTACCATTAAGGTTAAGTGTTATAGTAACCTTACCATTAAGTTAGCTATTAAATAATATGGTACCATTAAGTTAGGTGTTAGTAACCTGTTACCAATTTAGATGTATAAGTGTTAAGTAACCTGTTACCATTAATAGTTTAATTGGTACATTAAGTGGGTTTATACCTGTACCATTAAGTTAGTGTTAAGTAACCTGTACCATTAAGTTAAGTATGTTTAAGTTAATACTGGTACCATTAATAGTTAAGTTGTCATTAAGTAATGTAGTACCTGTACCATTAAGTTAGCTATTAAATAATATGGTACCATTAAGTAAGTGTTAAGTAACCTGTACCATTAAGTTAGTATTTATAATAATTACTGGTACCATTTAGTCAGGTGTTTAGTACCTGGTACCATTAAGTTAGGTGTTTAGTAGCCTGGTACCATTAAGTTAGGTGTTTAGTAGCCTGGTACCATTAAGTTAGGTGTTTAGTAGCCTGGTACCATTATGTTAGGTGTTTAGTAACTTGGTACCATTAAGGTAAGTGTAAAGTAACCTGGTATTATTAAGGTAGGTGTTAGGTAACCTGGTATCTTTAAGTTAGGTATTAAATAACCTGGTACCATTAAAGATAGGTATTATTAGACTGGCACAATAAAAGGGTAGATAAACCTGTACCATAAAGGTAAGGGTATATTAACTTGTATCATAAATATAAGGGTACAGAAATCTGTACCATCAAGGTGAGGATATCTTAACCTGATACCATAAAGGTAAGGGTATATTAACCTTGCACCATAAAGGTATAGGGTATATTAACCTTGTACCCTTAAGGTCAGGGTATATTAACCTTGTGTCTTAAATGTAAGAGTAAATTAGCCTGTTCCATAAAGGTAAGGACGTATTAACCTTGTACCATAAAGGTAAGGGTATCTCAACCTGGTACCCTTAAGGTCAGGGTGTAATTACCTAGTACCATCAAGCGAGGGTATACTAACCTGTACTATAAAGGTAAGGATATATTAATCTTGTACCATATAGGTAAGGGTATATTTACCTGGTACCTTAAAAGTCAAGGTATATTATCCTGATACCATCAAGGTAGCAGTATCACCTGGCCGGGGGTCAAAAATCTTTTTTCTTCTTTCTGAATTATAATGGATGTGTTTTCATAGAAAAATGTCTGAAATTTAACATACAGTTAACAGTTTTTGTTTATTTTTCGTAGGTTTTGAGAAAAAATGATGTAAAGGGGGTGGTGGTGTAACAGCAGACATATTTTCGCTTTGACTCGTCAAACCCAACACTGTATACACCTCTTTTGTTCGCTCTGAAAAGGCCCGTTTTAGTCTGTTCCGGTGATTAAGACGTTTCAACCAAGAACGGTAACTCTTTCTGGCTCATTGCTTCGTCGAGTGCGATTTTGAAATCGATTTTCATAAAATTTGAAAGGATTATTGCTAGTTACACAGAAAAATGCCTACTGATCGGAAAAAGGGGGTGAAATATACCAGAAAAAGAAGATTTTATGGCAACCAGTGTTTCACGTCAGCCGAAAGTGCACAAATCATGTGTAGAATCGTCTGCTACAGTCGCGAGTAGCGATTCAGGCCAAACTTCGACACAATCAATCCCCATGTGTTCGACAACAGAAAATGAGAAATGTGCCAAGCCCACAACTTATCGACACTGAGCGCATAACAAATGCCCAACGGCAGGCCAAATCAGCATCCCATGAAATGAGAATTGCCAGAGGAAGGAGTAGAAAGTCCAAAGATGAGCAGCAGACAGAATAAGAGGGATTTCCTTATCAGGCTGGTGCCTACTAGGACTTCATCTGCAAGATAGGACACCAATTTTGGCTTTTTGACGGTTGAAAAGTTAGCAAAATTTCAATATTTTCATATGTTTTCCAAAGATACAAAAAACAAACAAAAAAAACCAAAAAAAAAACAACAACAACCAACTATTAAAGATAGATCTATGTTGACATTTTGCACACTTATATTTCATAACATTTGCAGGAAGCTGAACCAAACCCCTTGTCTCTAAGTTGACTACGAACAGAATTATGTGAATGAGAAATTTTATTTTTTGATAAAATATTTTGATTATTATCGAACGGGCCTAAAGACTACACTTTATACGTCAGAAAAAATAACTTTGGTTTAGCTTCCTTATAAACTTGTTAACAGTGCATGTGCAGCATGTCTAACACATCTGACATATTGTTTAGTGAGAGTGTTTGGAAAACTTCGTAGCATGATTATGAAGTTTGGCTGGACCTATTTATTTAATAATTATTTATTTTGGGTGTCCTAATGATTTCTTTTTCAGGAAATATCACTTTTAATCAAAAGACCATTCGATTACCTAGTTCCATACAAAAAATCATAAAGATGTGATGATATTTAAGTGACATACACCAAAAAGAAAAAATGTACCCCCGGCCTGGTGATACTGCTCTTAAGGTAAGAGTATATTAATCTGTGTCATAAAGGTAAGGGTATATTAACCTGGTACCCTTAAGGTCAGGATATATTAACCTAGCTTTGTACCATAAAGGTCAGGGTAGAAAGAAACTCTAGGGAGAGCTAGACAACAGAAGGTCTTCAGAGAAGTAACCCCCTTTAGACAAGTGTTTCGGCCCTGAATTCCTTACACTCTCGGGGGGCCGGGCCACATCCAGGTCATGACTCCTGGATGCCCTTCTGCTGTTGTCTATTTTTTTTTTTTTTTTTCCCACGCCGGGGATCGAACCTGGGCGATTCTGCACTTCAGAACTGCGGTACGCGGTTTTACCAATGTGCTAACGGGGCACACATCATCTGTAGGGAATTTAATCCTTATGAAGTTCACTTTTTTGGTTCCTCCTTGCCCAGATCCAGCTTGAGCTCCTTTCTGCTGCCTCTGCCATCGCTTTAAGGGCTCTAGTCCTCTTCTTCCCAGAAATGGCGAGTTGTTTCATGAGATCATAAGCGGAGGTGCCCACAAACCCTCTTGCCCCGACCTCTATGGCGAAGATTTTGACCCGCAGACCTGCTTTCTTCAGGGTGCTGGCAAGACCGGCGTATTTTTCGGTCTTGTAGATATGTGCTTCTTCCATTCTGCTTTCGTATGGCACAGTGAGTTCTATCAGAATCACTTGTTTCGAGGAGTCAGAGTGGAGAGCGATGTCTGGTCTCATGCCTGTCTTGCTGATGACATCTGGGTAATTTCTCCACTCTGGGAGGTCTGCTGTACACTCACAGTCGACTGCTCCATCCAGAAGACCCTTGGGCAATGTGCTGGTTGTCATAGCCCTTTCGGGCCAGACCTGTTTCCCTCCTGCTTTGTAGAACGTTGTCATAGCAATTGGTGCGTTTGGGGTCATGGTTTTTTCGCTAACCACATCTGTGATCACTTTCAGAACTTGGTTGTGCCTCCATGTATACCTTCCTTGGGCTAGCGCTACTTTGCAAGAGCTTAGGACATGTTCCACTGTTTGTTTCTTCTGACAGAGCGGACATGCTGGGTCGTCTGCTTTCCCCCATTTCACTAAGTTTGCATTCGAGGGGAGCAGGTCATATACAGATCTGAGGAGGAAGCTTATCCTTAGAGGAGCCATGTGCCACATATCGTTCCAGCTGAGACTTCTTTGGAGTGCACTGTCCCATGTTGTCCATTGCCCCTGTTGACCTTGCTGGACTGCCTTCTGCACTCTTTTGACATCTTCTTCTTCCTTCAACTCCTGTATGATCATGTCTCTTTTTTCCTTCCCTTTGGCTTTGGACCACCACTGCATTTTTGTTGCTCCCAGTCCCTGTCTGTTGGTTTGCGTGTGTCCAATTATTTCTTTGATGCTGAGGTTTCTCTTGGCATTGTTTACAGCCTCTTGGACTTTCCACTTTCTGCCAGTTCTCAGCTTTGGATGAACTGCTCTCACGATATTGTCCTCCGATTCCTCCAGCATGCTCAACAGTCTTGCTTTTCCAACTTTGTATTCCTCCACTATGGATTTCAGAGGTAGCTTCAGCATTGCTTGACGACAGTAGAATGCAACATCAGTGAGACCAGGTGGGACACCGAGCCATTTTCTTGTGTATTTGTTGATTTTGGCTTCCATTGCTTCGACTGTGCTGGTGCAAATGTCATAGATTAGCAGTGGCCACAGCAGCTTTGGTATCAGCATGAACTGTAGACACCAGACTTTGTATTTGCCTGGCAGTCCGCAGTTATCTATTTTCTTCAGGCCTTCTTCTGCTGTTTGCTTGGTTTCACATCCCCTTTGTGTGTCTTTCAGGGAGTCATCATACCATCTTCCGAGACTTTTTACTGGCTCTTCTGTGACAGTGGGGATGGCTTGGTTGGCTACCATGAATTTGACTGAATCTGCCACTTTTCCTTTTCGCAGTGAGAGACTTCGGGATTTCTTAGGTTTGAACCTCATTCTTGAAGAGGCCACCAGCTCATCCAGCTGCTTTAAGATTTGGTGTGTCTCTTCCTCATCCGTGGACAAGACTGTTGTGTCATCCATGAAAGCTTTCAGAGGAGGCATCTGGTATCCATCTCCCAGATTCACTGGACCTGAACTCTTCATTGCAGCTTTCAAGATGACTTCCATTGCCAACACGAACAGTATGGGAGAGATTGCACAGCCCATTGCAATGCCCACCTCTAGGTCTATCCAGTCCGTGGTGTATTCTTTGGTAGAGAATAAAGGTCAGGGTATATTAATCTGGTACCCTTAAGGTCAGGGTATACTAATTTTGTACCATCAAAGTAAGAGTATATTAGCCAGATACCATTAAGATCAGGGTATTTTAACTTGCACCATAAAGGTAAGGGTATATGAACCTTGTATCATAAAGGTAAGATACATTAAGCTTGTACAATCAAGGTCAGGGTATATTAACCTGGTACCATGAATGTCAGGTAATATTAATGTGATACCTTTACGTTCAAGGTATATTAATATGGTACCATGAAGGTCAGGGTATATTAATTTGGTATCATTAAAGTCAGGGTATATTAATGTGGTACATGAAGGTCAGGGTATATTAACTTGATACCATTAAGGTCATGGTATATTAACTTGATACCATTAAGGTCATGGTATATTAACTTGATACCATTAAGGTCAGGGTATATTAACTTGATACTATTAAGATCAGGGTATATTAACTTGATACCATTAAGGTCAGGGTATATTAACTTGATACTATTAAGGTCATGGTATATTAACCTGGTACCATTAAGGTCAGAGTATATTAACCTGGTACCATCAAGGTCAGGGGTATATTAACCTGGTACCATTAAGGTCAGGGTATATTAACCTGGTACCATCAAGGTCAGGTATATTAACCTGGTACCATTAAGGTCAGAGTATATTAACCTGGTACCATTAAGGTCAGGGTATATTAACGTGGTACCATCAAGGTCAGGGTATATTAACCTGGTACCATTAAGGTCAGGGTATATTAACCTGGTACCATTAAGGTCAGGGTATATTAATATCGTACCATCAAGGTCAGGGTATATTAATATCGTACCATTAAGGTCAGGGTATATTAATATCGTACCATTAAGGTCAGGGTATATTAATATCGTACCATTAAGGTCAGGGTATATTAATATCGTACCATCAAGGTCAGGGTATATTAATATCGTACCATTAAGGTCAGGGTATATTAATATCGTACCATTAAGGTCAGGGTATATTAACCTGGTACCATTAAGGTCAGGGTATATTAAGAAGGATTTAATCTGGTGCTGTTTGTTGTTCGTCCTTCATTATCGAAGAAGATCACGACCTCAATTTTGACTGGTGGATTGGCGACTGTGGGTCTGGAGGTGGCTGGTGAGGCCACTCCGAGCTAGGAAAGCTCGCCCACACGTAGGGCAAACGTGGGTTGATGCGACTATAGAATTGGAGGTCGCTCGCGCCTTGCACGCTTCTCGTGTTCTCTGAGCCTCTGCTGTACGTCTTCTCTGTGCTGTTCTTGCTCCGATGGTCAGCTTGATTCGCCAGTTCAGCGATCTAGCACAGTCATATACCAGGTACTGGGGTCGACGTCCAGGTCGTTGATGGATACTTTGAGGCAGTCTTTAAAACGTTTCTTTTGGCAGCGTTTCTTTTGGCCACCAGCTGAATGCTTCCCCTGGCTCAGCTCTCCACACATAAGTTGTTTTGGTTGCCGATTTTCAGACATTCTCACCACATGTCCGGCCCATCCTACTTGAGCTTTCTGCAGGAGGGTATGTGTGCTGAGGGTGCCGGCTCGTTCCAGGTCTTCTGTGTCGGGATCTTGTCTTACCATGTGAATGGAGGAGTCTTGAGAAGGCAATAAAATGATGACTTTGTATTCTGTAGATGCCAGTTCATGTGTACAGAGATGTGAAATGCTTAGTAGTCTTCAGCTTGGTGTAAGCCAACCTTCCGTTCCAGAGTTTTTCGATCTCCAAAGCATACTGCGGAGATCGTTGTTTATTCTTGTCTATGTTGAGCGCACCTGGAGAGGCTGCCAGAAGGTGAAATTATCTGTTACCTACAGTTCTGCCCTTACAGTGTGTGTTAAGGTAAGGTCATACGTAGTACCACTAGGTAAGGTATTAACTGGTAACGTACCACTAGTAAATACTACGTAAACGTAGTCCACTCGTAAAGATACATTACCGAAACGTATACCACAGTAAAGGTATGATATAATACATATTAATAATACATATTTAATACCAATCTTATAAATCAATCTAACGCTAAACACACACACACCACGCACGCACACACACGCACGCACGCACGCACACACACGCACCCACCACACACACACACACACAAACAACACACACCACAACATACACACACACACGTATAAATGGAGAAAGAATAAAACAATGGAAAATTATAGAGAGCATATTATATACAATTATAATATATTGCATGTGATTCCCCTCCGAGTGGAGACAGGCTGCAGAGGGGATTGAGTGAGGTCAGGATTTTATGCAGAGGAGAAAAGGTGAGTTTTGAGAGCGGACTTGAAGGAGACAAAAGTAGGTTGCTGACGGACTGAGAGAGGAAGTTTGTTCCAGGAGAGTGGACCAGAAACAGAGAAGGCTCGTGGACCATAGGTATTGAGCTTAGTGCGTGGAAAGCGAAAAGTCAGAGGATCGGAGGCAGAGCGGAGGGTACGTGAGGGAACATAGATCTCAAGTAGGCTTGACGGGTAATCGGGGGGCTGCGTTATTGAGGCTTTTGTAGCACATGGTGTCTAGTTTGTACTGTATGCGCTTTGATACAGGGAACCAGTGAAGTTGTGCCAGGAGAGGAGATATGTGGTCAGCTTTTTTCTTTTTGAGTACAAGGCGTGCAGCATTGTTTTGAATGCGCTGTAGGATGTGAGTGGTGGAGGCAGGAAGACTGGAAAGGAGTGAATTGCAATAGTCAATGCGAGACATTATGAAGGAGAGATATAGATACATACATACATACATACATACATACATACATACATACATACATACATACATACATACATACATACATATATAGACAGAGACAGACAGACAGACAGACAGACAGAAACAGAAAGAGACAAAAAGAGACATAGACAGAGAGAGATAGAGACAGACACAGAAAGAGACGAAAAAAAAGATAGATAGATGGAGAGCACGAGTGTGAGAAAGATAAAAAAGAAAGAGAAGGAGAGAGAGACAGAGACAGAGAGAAACAGAGAGACAGAAAGAGACAGAGAGAGAGAGACAGAGAGAAAGACAGTGTGTCTGTTTTAGCGCTTAGATTTGATTTTATCAAGATTTTGCGCTATACATAAAGAATTATGTTTTATTGTATTATGTATTGTATTGTATTGTATTTATTGTATTGTATATTCTATCTATCTCTTATCATCTATCTCTCAGTTCATCTATCTATCATCTATCTATCTATCTTCATCTATCTATCTACTATCTATCTATCTATCTATCTATCTCTCTATCTGTATCTATCTATCTATCTTCTATCTATCTATCTATCTATCTCATCTATTCTATATCATCCATCTCTCTTCTATCTATCTATCTATCTATCTGTATCTATCTATCTATTTCTATCTATCTCATCTATCTATCTATCTATCTCCATCTCTCTATCTATCATTTTATCCATCTATCTATCTATGTATCTATCTATCTATCCATCTATCTATCTATCTATCTATCTATCTATCTATCTATATCAATCTCTTCTATCTTCATCTTTCTATCTTCTATCTCTTTCCTACATGTATTTATTATTCCCACAGCTACTAATGATGACAGTATCAATCCCAGCGACTATACGTATCCTGTCCAGCTGCTACATCTATGAGGTCTATACTATCTGATCTATCAACTATATTACAATGGTCTGTCTCTCGTTGTCGTCTGTCGTGCTGCTGCTATGCTGTGTGTTGTGTATTGCACAGTGTGTGTGGAGTGTGTGATGGAGTGTCGTTCTTGATTATAACGTCTTTTCAAGTGATATAAGACGAATGTGGTGTGTGCTACTTCCTGGTCTGTGAAGTTATGGATTCGTGTGTGTGTGTGTGTGTGTGTGTGTGTGTGCGTGCTGTGTGTGCGTGTGCGTGCGTGCGTGCGTGCGTGGTGTGTGTGTGTGTGTGTGTGTGTGTGTGTGTGTGTGTGATCGGTTGTTTAACTTACTTGTGTGATTGCGTTGTTTCGTGTTGTGCAAGGTGTTAATTTACTGGTGTGTGTGTGTGTTTACTGTTTGTGCACAGTGTTTGATTGTGTTTTACTGGGTGTGACGTGTGTTACTGTTTGTGACACGGCTGTCTGATTGTGTTGTGCTGGGTGTGCGTGTTGTTCTGTTGTGACACCA